>CARXXK010001806.1:0-13222 GCA_949089665.1 Macrosiphum euphorbiae
CAGTGAACGGACGGTATGCCAACATGCTTTACAAAGTTGTTTTCTTTGTCATTACACATCAATACAAGGTCATGAAAATCATCTTTATCATAATCATCGGCACTTATGGCCTCTGATCTGATTTTTCTGACGACATCATCTGATTTAATGCCTTGCAAATTACCACAACTCAACTGAGTGGGTGATGCCATGTCAATAGCGTCCGACCTGAAGGAAAACGCTTTAGTCTTTTTTAGAGCATCTTTGTGTAAGTCTCTCTGAATCCCTTTTACGTGGTTCGTGAGACCATTGTCCTCTGGATTGTGATGGTAATTTAAACCAGAACTATACACTTCAGCCAGAAACTCTTGGTCTCGAAGCTGGACTTTAATTCTAAAAAGCTTACACCCCTCATGGGTACAATACATGTACACATTGCAATGATTTTCAAAATATCTAACCCTTTTTGCATTAACAACGCATGTATTATTCACAGTTCTTATGAGCTTTCTGAACATAATAGGATATTTAGTCTTTTCCAAACGTTTTTCACCGTTAATATGTGTGTATAACATATGAGACCACTCTACACGTGAAAATGTAAAAGTTCCTTCAAAAAAATCACATTCAGAGCTATCGTATTGTTTTGGAAAACAATTTATTGTTTTCAGAGGCAGCACAACACCAGACTTGACCGGAGTTTTCTTAAAATAGGCATTTTTAAGGGGACTTGACACAGGTCCAGCATTTTTTCTGCATTCCAATTTACTTGGTGTAACAAAATCAGATTCAACCTTTATGCTTTCTGGTAGAATTGGAGTACTACAAGGTATGAGTGGATTTCCTATCATCCAACTGCAATCACTTTGGGGCGATACACTTGTGTATTCAAGTGAAACGTGGTCTTTATGCACTAGTTCAGGCTCTGTGTGATCTGAATATGAAGTGCAATTTTCAATACCAGAATTTTCATCAATATAAGCAGTATTTGAATTCATATTGTTTGTGTCATCCGATGGATTACACAAAGACAAGTCAAAGTGTTTTTTACATTTCCTATACAATTTAGTACGGTTAACATGATTTGCAGCTACTTTAATGTGTTTACATATGGCATTTAGAATTGTGATATTGTAATTTAAGAAATCACTAGACGTATAGTTACAATTTTCAATACATTTCATTAATGTACTATTCATTTCTGACACATTACATAAATCAGTATTGTTCATACTTATAATACGTTTACGAAGAGATGAATTGTTTCTATTGATAGCATTTGCAATTGATTTTTTTAAAGCTTTATAATTTTCTTTATTAAAGATGTTATTGCAAATATTAGTTACACAACTGTCAGAAACTGAGACATTTCCAAAATTTAAATTTGGATATTGATTTTTAATATAATGAGCTACCTCATCCAATTTTTTGTTTAAACTCATTTTTAAGCTTATAAATAATTGTTTTCTGTGTCTGAATTACAAATTCGTTCACACTTTTATCTGCCTGAGTAAGACCTCTTCGACTTTTTGTTGTCTGAGTTTACACTCTTCGACTATTTTGTGTCGGAATTAACAACAATTCGTCGGCACTCTTTACTGTCTGAGTTTACACTCTTCGACTATTTCGTGTCGGAATTAACAACAATTCGTCGGCACTTTTTGCTGTCTGAGTTTACACTCTTCGACTATTTTGTGTCGGAATTAACAACAATTCGTCGGCACTCTTTACTGTCTGAGTTTACACTCTTCGACTATTTCGTGTCGGAATTAACAACAATTCGTCGGCACTTTAAGCTGTCTGAGTTTACCCTCTTCGACAACTAAAATTATAACTAAAACTACAACTACAACTATACTTAAAACTACTTTTTTTTTGTTAAATACAACTACAACTACAACTACAACTACTACTACCACTAAAACTACTTTTTTGGGTTTTTTTTTTTAACTACAGCTAAAACTACACTACTATTTTTTTTTAAAAATTAAAACTACAACTAAAACTACTTTTTTTGGGTTTTATTTTTCTACTTTTTTTGGGGTTATTTTTGTTTTTTTTTAACTACAGCTAAAACTAAACTACTATTTATTTTTTTTTTTAACTACACATAAAACTAAAACAACTATTTTTTTTAAGCTACAGCTAAAACTAGAACTACACCTAATACTAACTACAACTATTATGAGAGTTGATGTGATGCTGCTGTAAATAAGACAATATGCTGCTGTGCGGAAATGGTTCGGAAAAAGCAGGATCACAACACCTGAAAAGTTTAAAATAGATAGGTTTTAATTTTTAAAATTACAAAAATATGTTATATTCAAAAATTATACACTCCTATTTTAATTCGCAATTGAACTTGTGAATACTGTGACAATAGTAGACATAGTTATTACAATTAAAATAATTTAAGCATACACATATTAAATAAAGTTATGATTATTAATTATTACAAATCGATACAATAATGTCAAATATATTAAGTGTAGATCAATTATGCCACTATGATAATTAATTCATATTTTCAAACAAACATAATCTAAGTTAATTTCATAATTTATTTATTCTAAAAAAAATAACCATGTCCGTACTGACAAGTAACACTTTTTCAAACATATAAATAAAGTCTAATCAGCATACTACATAGTAAATTTGGATTTAAAAGTTATTGTAGTTTAATTAGTAATTACTAGGGCTCGGATTTATATAATTTATTAATTACGGCAAGTGATAAATTTGTATAACAAGATTTTTGATAAAACGAGCTATATTTGAATTTACATATTTTTACACATTATTATTATTATTATATTATTATTCAATTTTTTCTCCCATATTTAGACAATTATACTGTTTTAATGTCTTTTCTTCAGAGTTAAGAATGATTGAAAGGTTATCATCACTATATATTATATTATAGACAATCTTTTGAATTCAAAAATTTAAAAGTGCATGTTATTATTAATAAATTGTAATAAAGATAATTAGATAACTAGATAAATATACATATTTCTATTACAATTTATTTTATTATTAATTAGTATTAACATTTTATGACAAATTTGTCAATCTTTTGGATTCGAAAGTTTAAAAATGAATGTTATTAATTGTAATAAATATAATTATATAAATATAATTTTTTATATTACATTTTATTATATTATTAATTATTAATATTTTGTTTTGATAATACATGTTTTGAATTCTTTAGCACATATTTTTGTTGTATGAATACCTACTCTGGTTATATAAATACATATAAATCCGAGCCCTAGTAATTATCATTATACATCATAATATGCTTTAATCATAACATTTTATTCAACTTAGGTAATAATACAAATTTGGTTCATAATTATAATCTTATGTATTAAATCTAAAATGTGAAAATGATACAACAGTATTGTGTTTAATAACAGATTCAACGATGATTTCTTGTCATAGATCATAATGCTTTAACAGTAAATGTAGACAGCTGGAATGGATAAATGATTTATTCTTGTCATCAAATTAATTTTGTAACATATGCATTGAAATCCGCTATTCATGCTGAAACTCAATTAAAAAATATACAATTCTATAAGCTATAACTAATCATATTTTACAGTATCCAATAATCATTTAAAAAGTAACCGTTATTAGTAATTATCCAATGAAATATTAATATACAATGGACAATGATGTTTAGGTAGTATGCAAAAACCATCTTGGTAATATACTTACTGATACATACATAATTGTATAATTATAAGGATAATGGCTTATAAAAAAAAGACATTTAAACACTGTACAACACTACAACAAATGACATGGGGCTAACATAAAACTATTCAGGATATGTGTTGTTTTTTGAGGAAAAACGATTTAAGATCTCCCATATTTCCAGTGGTTAGGCCTCTTAAGGGCGCCAAATTATTTTTTGTACCGGGTTGCAAAATGTCTAAACGCGTCACTGGACATAGTTAAATAGTTCTTAAGCATTACATTTTTATATTTATATTACAATAATGTATTAATATTCATTACAACTTAGATAATGCATTAGGTAATATTTTACAATAAATATGGTTCTATATACTGTGATGTAAACATACCATGGAAAAATCATAATACAATAATATTAGTGCCTCAGGTGATTACTCATCACTGTGTGGATAGGGAAACAGAATATGACATAGGTTAATAATACTTAAATAATGAATAAAAGACGAACATCTCTATAACTATTCAGTAAAGTAGACAGTAGTTTATACATACCTGTTTCCGTAAAAAGTGATGTTTTAAATACTTCAAGACAAATTACATGTTTAAACTCTTATTAATTGATGTAAAGGTAAACTGAATAACGTGGGTTAGATTGTACAGTCTTTTAACCTAACTTTCCATTATAATTGATTTGTCATTATGACGTTATGATGGCAATATTATGTCAGTATGTTCGGTATAATTATTGTGGTAATGAGTAATGACGCCAACAGAAATTATTTATATATAATTTTAAAACAATACAATTTACAACAATTACTGTGTAACATAGGGCGACATCTACTTGACGGTTTCGGTGCAATAGTACGACACCCCTGAACTTTTATGAAATGCAACACAACGTACAAGGATTCTTATCACTTGTCGTCCGAGTAAATAGTCCCCTAGCTATAGTCCCCCAACTTCACACACGTTAATTTGAAAGCGTTGTTGTAAAAAACTCAAAATTTCAATTAAATTCTAATTCATGCCATAATAATATTATAAAATTAAAATTAATTAATTAAACTTACTGTAGGTACTTTTTAAATAATGTACCTGGACTTTTGGTTGTTATCTTTTTGTGAAGCTCTCGTATATAATTGCCACCTGTATTAAATGATACTACAGCAGTACAGCATTATATATTCTAGTGGTGTACGACTGTTTTTGAGAAAAATTAATTCGTTTACCGCCTATGTGCTTATTAATGACACTATTAAACTGTTCGCAGATGTTGTTATCAACATCAAGTAATAAACTTTTTGCATTATCAGCAACACGTCTAAGTGCAGTTGTCATTTCTTTCATCAAACCACTTTGCATTACTTCGTCGATCAAATTCAGTTCGTATAACTTTCTTCCAGTGCAAAAATATCGGGCACAATTAGAGTGTTTTCCAAATATATGGTATGGACTATTTAAAATATCCTTTCGCAAATTATATTCAATTTATAATATGTACCACTTTACCTGGTTGTGGCTTAGATTGTCTACATTGAATGATTTCTGTTAATTGTTATAAATGGTTTTTTGAGTACCTACCTATTTCTTTTTTTTATCATACCCAAATTGTTCGATAATTCAAGTAATACGGCCTATTTAAATAGTTTACAGCAAAACTACCTATTATAAAAGTTTTAGAGAAGAATTTTTTCAACAATTGAAATAAGCTCGATTTTTTATATTTTTATTAATAAGTTAAATAATTAATCGATAAAAAGTAAAAAAAAAAATGTTAATTTACCATTCGATATTGGACGATTGGAATACGATATCAAAAATCAGATTTATTACGATTGTTAAAAAAATTCTCCTCTATCACTTTTATAAAAGGTATTTTTACTGTAAACCGTATTAATTGAAGAACAAAAGTAGTTTTTATTTGTATAAAATTCGGATAAGAAGAGTTTGGCCTAGTGAACAAAATATGGTTTCGTAATTCAAGTAATACGGCTTATTGAAGCAGTTTACAGTAAAAATACCTATTATAAAAGTTGGAGAGAAGAATTTTTTTAATAATCGAAATAAGCCTGATTTTTTATATTTTTATAAATGAGTTAAATAGTTAATCGATAAAAAGTAAAAAAAAAAATTGTTAATTTATCATGCGATATTGGACGATTGGAATACGATATCAAAAATCGGATTCCTTACGATTGTTAAAAAAATTCTCCTCTACAATTTTTATAATAGGTTTTTTTATTGCAAACCGCTTCAATAAGCCGTATTACACTATTACCTACTTGAAAAACAAAAGCATAGTTTTTATTTGTATAAAATTCGGATACGAATACAAAATATAAAATCGAACCAAATTAAATATTATTTGTCACAAATATAATAATCATTTTCTTATCTGGTTATTTATAAACTATGCACGGGCGGTCGGCTGCGATAGAGAACCTGTTTTGACCACGGTGCGGTACCGCCGTTAATGCGCGCGGGGTGGTGGTATGCACAGCTAGTATCGAACGCTGCCACTGACTACGGGCGCAGCACTTGCCGAGCGTAATTTTCTGCAGTTTTCTTATAAAACATACTTTGCGCGTTCCAATAATATGGGTTACTGAGGGGTTTAATCGTAAAAACACCTATGAACAAAATTGTAGAGGAGAATTTTATCTGGTTCCGTAAGAAGCCCGATTTTTGATATCTTTAAAACATCATGAAATATATCATGATTAATAATACACTTTTTTTTCATTTTCCGGAAGTTAATTTTAGGACTTAGAAATGAAAATTTCAAAAATCGGGCTTCTTACGGAACCAGATAAATTCCCCTCTACAATTTTGTTCATAGGTGTTTTTATGATAAAACCACTCAGTAACCCATATTATTGGAACGCGCTAACATGTTTTTAAAGGAATTTTTCGAGTGATTTTTTTGGGTGACACGTCCTCTTAAGCTTCTGGTTACAATTTTTTTAAAAGCTGGAAATTAAATAAACATTTATAAGTATAAAGAAAATGCTTATGCATTAATACTTTTGGTAGTATTAGGTTTTTAGTTATTTTACTGTAACAAAAACATATATATTATAATACCTTGATCACTTTCATTTTCACAGTTATTATTATTTGGAGTGGAGCCATAAGATAGGCACCTAGGGCCTATGGCACCTTTCAGAACTTGTGTCACGAGTAACTTTTAATTTCTTGTTACTAACAAACTCCTGTTCTTCATCAATTTCTGAATTTGATCTTGAAATATTTTTTTTACTAGTGTTAGATTCAACAGAGTTTGATGGACTATTATTGGCGAATAGTTCATCAGTTTGGGATAATGATGATGCATCTGGATAACATGAATTGCCTGAATTTTCTTCATCTTCAGATTCTAAAATGCATACATTTTACGTTTTAATGACTTTACATTGAATACGAGAATATATAAAATTACAATAATAGGAATACTACATTTTTTAATAACACATAATATCACTATAATTAATACATTAAAATGCTATAATTAAATTAGATACATACCTATTTACATTATTGAATGAATTAACTGATTTTAACTTTAAAAACCGGTTTTATGAAATTTAATATTATTAAAGGAACCTATGATAATACATTATATTATTAAATAGCTATTATAGTTACCATCAGAAGAAACCGTTGGAAGTTTAGGAACAATGAATTCCTTAGATGAACCAGCAATTGACCGTTGAATACTTTTGTTTCGATTTTTTTTATTTTCTTCAAACACATAAATTTCATTTGAAGAAACCTCGGAATTATCTTTAGCAAATGAACGGGCATCAATAAGACTGCCTAAAAAAAGTTCAAATCATAATCATATAGTTAATAAAATTATTTAAATCAACAAATTTCAATAAAATAAATAAGTATTTTATTTCATACTTATGTTATTTTTAATAATTTTTGATTTTAAGTATTGAAAATCCACTTCGTTTGGTTTTATGCGTCGCTCTATACATTTTCTCGGTGATTTTTTGGGCCATGCGCATACTCCTCTCTCAAACCAAAATTGAGGTACAGCTGCTATACTGTTGTCTTCGAAGCAAACAACAGTCCACATTTTACTAAAACAACCATTCTAAAATTAATTTTGAAAATACAATCAAATAATTTATTCATACATAGTGTATAGCAACATATATTAAAAACGTCCTATTATTTACCATTTATGGTTTTAAATGTTTTCTTTAAGTTACAATTACAGCCAACATTAGCAACAACAGTTCAATACTGTATACCAGCTATACCTAATTGAAGCCAATAGCTAATAGCTTGTATTAATTTCTTACATATATAATTATTTACTTATTATGTACCTAAGTATATACTTAAGTATCTTACATTTTTTCAAATACAGGTAATTCTATAATCTTAAAATCTAAAAATTAAGAATCAAATGAATAAACAATTTATTTGATTGAATATAAAACTATGAAACTATAAAACATATTAAAATAAAAATATTTTGTCAAATTTAAGAGTGAACATTTTTTACAGACTTAATTTTTGCTAAACAAAAATAATATTTATCTTAATAATGGTATGGCTATAAGTTCATTTTCTATTTCAAAAACAACCATTTTAGTTTTAATATCCGGTATTTTCCATAATTTATTATTTTCACTTAAATTTTTAATTTTGTATATATTAAGTTTTGAAGAACATATATGCTTTAAAAAAAAATCTATTTTATTTTCAAATTTCTGACCAACCATGGTGTCAGTTTTTGAACTAATTTTAGTAATACGAACAATATCTTCACTATTTGAAAGGAAAAAACAATCGGGGTCATTAACTCTAAATGTGAATTGCGAGGGTTCAATAACTTCAATATTTTCATTATTGCAACGCTCTTCGTATCGTCTAACAATTTGCTGCAATGGTGTTTCATGCTTCCGAAGCATTCCCTTTCATTCCTTCATATAGTTTTCAAAGGTGAAGGCGCTACAATTATCAAGTGGTCCATGCAGATGATAGTCATCAACTAAGTGAAGTAAACCATGGATATTATGGGATATAAAGTGACATCCATATATTTGTTGAAATCGCTCTACAAAGTACTCCAAAAGTTTTTGGGCATAACATAAATATTTAGAACTTTGTTCGGAAATCAAAAGAATTCTTAAAGCTACACTAAATACTATGAAATGTTGATAGCAGTCATCAGGGAGAATATTTTTTAATACTATAGGACCAGTATACAGAATAAACTGACGAAATTCTGTTGCCTTATATCGTTTAAATTCTTCAATTGCTCTTGGCTTTCGTGCAAAATCATTTGTTATACATTTTTTTATCTTATTAAGTGAAGATGTTATGTTTTTTTTTATTTTCCAGCTTGGTAAACGAACATTGGTTGGCCCTGTATTTAACCAGAGACTTATTAATTTTTTTGTGACCCCTAAACAAACTAAATGCATATAGTCAAGAGGAAATAAATGTACAATATCAGTATCTGGTATTAATGCAACACATGATATGGTAGATGATATGTGGTGCTCTTCATACTTCATTTGTACATAGTCTTGATGTAATCTTTTCATACTTCCATTTTTGTCGTAAGGAAAACAAACATGGTTGTTTATGTAATCACCTTCTTGTACACAGCGTGTACATGAAAAAAAACAGAATGACCCTTTACACGTAGTACGAACGATTTCGCTGGTGCATCACAGCACATTAGTTCAATTTTAACTTTTTTTACTTCATTATTAATAACGATCCCATTCATTGATAAATCTATGATTTCTGTAATGAAGTTTAAAAGGAAATCGTTACTATCTTGTAGTTTTTCATTTCCATAGTATATTCCTACTGGAAAAATATATTTTCGGTAAGGAATAATATATCCCAAAATTGGCCATAACTGACCTGAACTACTCTTTGATATTGGAAGCCCATCTATACCAATAGCAATCTTTATTTGTTCATTAGTATACAAAATCGATGAATATCTTTGGATACCTTTTTTTATGCCAAAGTGGTAGTATATTCCTGGTTTTACTTCTCTTATATTGAAAACCTTTGTAGATGTTGATTTTAATAATGTTCGACAATCTTTTGGTAGGTATGTAAGTTGTGCTTTATATTTTAAGACACTCAAAAGCCTGTTTACTGTGCTTTGAGGAACATTACAATCATCAGCCCACTGACCAAGAGATTTTTTGATGTCATCTTTATTAACATATAAAACTGCATTGCTATAATTCATTTCATTAGGAATAATATAATTTATTGAAGTATTTGAAGGCAAATCCTTATAACACAATGCACCGTTTTCTCTTGCATCTTCTGGAGGGATCTTTTTTGAGGAATTCAAATTATTGGAAGCAAAATTATCAATTTCACTTTTATTGAAAGTAATAATTTCTTGGGTCGTTTCTTGAATTGGAGAAATATTAAATTGAGGTTCTAAACTATTTGACAAATTTACATCAAGTAAATTTTCTAATATTTCCATCTCTTGTTGTATTTTTCTCCGCTTTGTTCAACAACTGCTAGCTGCTTTCATTTTATGTACTTAGTTAAATATTTGAAAGCCTATAATATATAATTTTACTAGGTATATAATATATAATTATACTATATAATAAATAATTACTATTCATACATAATATATTTAATTTTGTAATTTAAGAAATATAAACTATGTTACTGGTAGTATGAATATTCAAGTATAATGTTTTATAATACCAAAGCAATGGAATACTTTATGATCAATAGAGATGAAACAAAAATATATATGAAAAAGAGAGAGATAAGTACATATATAATTAAAATATAATAAGCTATAGTCTTATTAAACAAATAAAATAAATATAATACAAATTTAATAATTATATATAAATAACCTAGGAATAGATAATACAAATTTAATACAAGATTCAAATTCTTATTAATATTTTTAATAATACAAAATGGTTTTTTTATACCTGTGTATAATATACCTATAGGCAGAATAACAATTAATTAAGAATACATAGATTTTACCTTAATTAATTGTTATTTTGCTTTATTTTCATTTTCCCTATCAATTTATTGTGGTATGGATTGTGTTTTTTACATTTGCCTCAATAATTCTACATTACTAAATATTTTAGGGCAAATGTAAAAACTCACATAAGAACAGTTTGAAGAAATAATTAATATATACTGATGATTCATTTACTTTTCCCCATTCTTTTATTTTCTAAATTGTAATGGGCATATGTAAATTTAAAATTGTAAACTGGATAATGTTTTTATACTAAATATAACCCTAAAATATGGTTGCTTAAAACTTTTACATATAATTACATTGCAAGATATGTGTAGAACACATTATATATGTGTGAGTGTTAATGTAAGTAAACATGTCAAAACCGTTTACATTTACCCCAGTTGATCTAAAAGAATTATGACATCATTTTTATAAAAACAGGATTAAAATATTTCACTAATTAGAAAAACTGTTAATTATTTAATATTTATATATTTTAGCATTTATGCCTGTATGTATTTATTTGGTGAATATGTATAATAATGTAAAGAACTAATGGAACTTACAACGGGACACAACGGGACTTTTGGGTTTAAAAATTGCAACTTAAACTACCTATATAAGTAACCATGACCGTTTATGTTATAACATAAAATATTATGCATAGTACCTACCTATACCTACCTACCTATATATTATAGTTGGTAATATTCGTATTATTTGGTAACTTGATATTTTTAATTTTGTATTCAATTATTTTATTAAAAAAAATCATAAATTAGTAGATGTGTTAATATACAATAAGAAATAAATGTATTTATTTGTACTGCCTACTATAATGAGTAAAATAGTAAAGTACAAGTAGGTACAATTTTATGAGTAAAAATAATCACATTTTGACAGTTGATTTTTTTGTACATAATTATACACCTTTGTATATATATATTTGTACATATTTTTTATTATATGAGTATATAGATCTATATATAAAACAACTCGAGTTGTTAGTTGTTACCTAATCAACGAAGAAGTCCACACAGTGGTGGGAAGTTTATTAGCAGGTTTGGACCACCGTTCTAGGGGTGTGTCATGTGGTAGGAAAAATCCAAATTCAACGAGCCACGGAACAATATTAATTAGCCAATTCAAGACTTTTAATTTTGACAGTGAAAAAAACACCATGTCAGTGTATAGAGTTAACAAGCATTTGGATTTGGGCCATGAGTTTTCATATTAATTTAAAAACTGCAGTTCAAATTACCGATAGAATATTATAGTATAATAGACCACTTCCTATATATTTTTAATTTTGGCCGGATAAAGTGTGGGAAATGAATATATTAATTTTATTATTAAGACGTGTAATTTAAAATATAGTACCTTAAGTGTTACGTATGTAAATGATATGACTTACGTGTTTTAATTAGACGGAGCTTCAATATTAATAATATATAAAATATATTATTGAATCTTCAACTTCCAGCTTGACGGCAGTCGATAGACAAGTTCGATTAATCGGTTAGGACTTATGATAAAACGTGGCTAAATCACATGGCATAAATAATGCGGTATGAAATAAATCGTAATTCGTACCTATGCTACAGTCAACGAAAAATTAAAATAAGTAATATATTACGACAATAAGAGTATTACGGCTGTTACAAACAAGTTTAGTCATGGGCGGGAGTGAGATAGTTAATAGTTACAGATCTTTCCGACAATCTATGCCTCTTGCCTCTCGCTCTAACGACGGCTATAATTAAGGCACTATAAATGTGGGTATAATCGTCCGCCATTTTGCGACAAATGATTACCAGTTATCACTGTTTCAAACATACGGAATAGTTGAGAATACAGATTACATATACGTTTTGTTTTAAGTTAAACTAAAAAATCTATATGGTTTCAACTATAAACCTATAAACCAAGTAATTAACCCTTAAACTATTAAATTCTGAAATATAATATAGTTTTTAATTCTCAAGTGAATATAAGTTATAACTATAAAATACTACCAAAGATGGGCGGTTGTACTGCTGTAAATTGTTCCAATACACGTAGCAAAGGTTTTCGTCTTTTTCGGTTTCCAAGAGACCTTAAAGGCGAAAAACTTGGTTACAAAATTGTCGCCTTGACAAATGGCAGCCTACAAATTATTCCGAGTTGTGTGAAGTAAGTATTAGATCATAATTTTTTAATACAATTTAGTCATGTTAATATTTTTTGTCGTTTCCTTCAGAATATAGGCATTAGATATAAATATCGTAATATAATAAAATATAATTTTATATCTTATGCATATTCCAATAGATCCATTTTGAAAAAGGGCAATTTGAACAACATTGTCAGGATGGCTTAAAAAAACTTAAGCCAAATGCTGTACCAACCCTGTTCGATATACCGAATCCACCGCACTTGTTGGAAACCAAAAGAAAATCTTTGTATGAGGTATATATCATTATTAAACCAAATTTATTATAGTTAAAAATTTGCTTTTGTTGGGTACTTAAATTATATATACAAATATAC
>CARXXK010001807.1:0-13219 GCA_949089665.1 Macrosiphum euphorbiae
ACGACGACTTCTCGACCAACACCCGAGAGGTGACACCAGTGTCCGCCTACGGAGTACCTGCTGCAACGCCACCGTCACCCTAACAGGCACACCTGCACCGTTGTCAGAGTACGACTCACTTTTTCGGCAGTCGTCATGGACGCAATACGCCGTCGGGGGGCGAGTGCAGGAACAGGAGCGGCCTGCGGCGGCGATAGTGCCAGGAGAGAGAACGATACGGACAACTAAAATGCAGTGGTTCGTGCCGCACGGGTGTGTAGCCGGTAGGTGCGGCACGCACGCGCGCGGTTTTGTCGACGAATTGTGACACCCGCTCCGGTGTAATGGCGACGGAACCGGGGAACGGGACCTGCTCGGAACCACCGCGACGACCGGTGCACGGAGTCCACCGCACGCGCTCGTCGCGGAAAAGCTCGTGCAATTGCAAAACGGAAAAACAACAGTAAGATACCTACGTGCTTTCAAGATGCGTAGAATCGTCTATAGTCGTGATCGACGCGTCGAACTCCGGATGTGTTCGTCTACCTGTGGTGGTCGTAGTCTGTAGGTGACGGCAAAAAACGGCGAAAAACGAATCGTCGACGGCTGGTCTGCTGATGATGGGCTCAGCCACACGGTCGCGACTGGAGCAAACGCGCACGGCGAATAATGGTCGACGAACGCGATATTCACCTAGGCCCCAGACGCTGCGCAGTGCCGAACTGACTAAGTAGTAAGTGCCAGTCGCCAGGCGGTCGGCGGGCCTCGAGGTGTACCGCCGAGTCGTGCGCAAGCGTGCGTCAACGCTCCTCTAATTGGAGTGGGGAAACCTCATACTCGGTACCCGGTATAACGGCGATCGGTGGTGTGGTTATCAACTGATAACAAAAGACCATCTACCACGGACTAAGCTGAAAAAAAAAATAGTCCGTGTATAATACTATTTATATGACTATCGAATACTATCGATTCTAGTATTTAAACTATCGATAGAAAACGATAGTTGTGAATATCGATAGTTATGTAGTGTTAGTAGTGACGGATATCCCATGATCCGTGTGTTGCTACATAATATTATAAAAATTGGTCCGTGAATGGATGAATAATATAATTATTATTATTATGTATTATACAATGACTCATTAGGTATAATAGTGAAACATAATATTTTTCAGAAAAATTGTACACATTTTTGATCAATTACTCATTGAATAGGTATCCAACATGACATAAATCGAAATAGAACTAAAAAAATTTAGAATACTACAAATAGCACAAAAAGAGACGAAACATTTTCAAAATTATTTCATGGTAGGTAGGTTTGGTGATAATGTCGAGACCCCGCAGTTTAATGGGATTGGTGCCGGTGATTTAATAAGGGGTCGCGTATAGGCAATTCGATTACTCGTTACACAATGTGGTTGTAAGAGAACTGAGAAGTAAATTTTATTATCAATTATCATTAGTGTGCGTAGATCATAGAGTAATATTACTCTATGGCGTAGATACGTTCGGAATCCGTCGTGTGCCAATTGGTTAATCGGGTGTATTTGTTGATTTGTATTATTATTTGTTGTCAATATATCTTATATATAAATGAATGACGAAGTGTAGATTAGACCTATGGGAAGAAGATACGCTAATTTAAAAAGGGTTAAATTTGGTTTTTTTTATTCGTCGGATTTTAGTACGGTTAGGTTAGGTTTTGATTTATAGGTAGGTGGAATTAAGTAAAAACGTCAAACTTGGTATATCTTTGGTACTTTTTGAGTTAAATCATACACTTACGTACAAACAGCACGGGGTCCGCGATCTACCGCAGGTACATTGCCTACCTGATAATATACTGCTGCGAAACAGAATTTTTATTCCGGGTAACAGAAAAGTTAAGATAAATCTAGAACATCATACACCGAATATTAAATAACGCATTAAACAATGTTTGAGTCATATTATAGAGTTGGTACATTTAACGGGAAACGAAGTGCACGGGATCAGCTAGTTTATTATAATCTTTAAGTTGAATTAATATTATAATGTTATAATTTTTTATTCGTTGCTACGGTAGTCGGTAATACACAAATCGTTAGAAATTAAAATCCTATTTTAAGCGGTTTTTCGTAATTTTTCAGTAGTTTTTCCCGTGGCATTAAATACATTTTGAGAAAATCGAAAAATGAAATGTCTAAAGTACCATCTTGATCCAATTTGCTAAAAGATAAGGTATTATATTATGTTGAAATCGAAGCACTCCTTCTGGTAGACATTTTGTATACAGAATATAAAACGACTAGCTTCCTAGCTCCGCGCCGCTCAGAATCTAAAGTTGAATCTAAAAAATGTTCACATGTTTATTTGAATGGATACTATAATACTCTTTGAAGTTTTTAGATGAAGATAACTACTATCCATATTTTGTATTTAAACTTTAGTTAAATAAATTAGTTCTAGTTTAAATGCGAAAGATGTACCTATACGCTATACGGCTATACATAGCTTATATAATCTATGAGGCACTAGATAGTCTTAAAAACAATCATTTTTTTTTTAAAGCTACAGGTTATTTTTGGCGCAAGACATATAAAAAAGATTATTAATGTTCCTAGGCTGGTTTACAATAATGGGTTAATTTAAATAATAATGCATCATTATAAACAGTCAAACCATTGGTCTCTACTTCACTCGAACATAATATAAATTACGATTTTATATTATCGTTATATAATAGGGACCGTTAAATATTTAAAAATATAAGAATATCGTATAGGTATGCTAAACTATTAAGTTTGTGTAACAGGTGCATTTATATGCTCTTAAATAAAATGGTAACTTTTATTAAAATATATACAATAGCCAATAGGTAAGTACCTACATAGATACATAGGTACCTATATAGTGTTGTTGTCCACGAAAATGTGAGATAAGCTACTTAATAAATGTATTTACAAGTTGCACATGGAAAATATTCTATTTAGATTATTCTCTTTGATTAGTCTACTGGCTAGTATAAAATAGTAACTAGTGTCTAGTGATACAACTTACGTGGATAGTAGAAATGTTTTCGATTTCGAGATTCAACAGTACTTTAATGTTGGTATCTATAATTACGTCCGGTCTTGGTTTTTCTAAGTAGTCGATTATTGTTTCGCACAGAGTGCCGTTGCACGGTGTTTTTATGCATTTAAAATGTATATTACCACTATTTGAACCCGTACAGTAGTAGCCATTAGATTCACCAAGTACTCGAAATACTAAACACATAATTTGGAGGAATAATATCGAATATATCATCGTAAGTACACAAAAAATATACATATACAACCAAACGCCTACCAATCGCGAGGTAGAAACGAAATAAAAATCAAATACGTACAGTTGTTATTTTGTAAGCTATAGAAACGCTAGACCACTTACATTCCCATATTAATATTTACAAGACAGTATAATACAACATTAGGTACAAATATTATAAGTTGCAATCGTTTAGTGAATTAATGAATCAATCGAGAGACATAATTTTGTGCTATCACTTATCACTGCAGCATATCGTTCTGCTTATCGTTCAGCATTCAGCAAGCTTTGAATAATTGTTGTTTTACTCTTTATCGAATTTCATAATTGTGTATACTTTCTTTCACATTATTGCTTAAAGCAAAGACTTACATCAATTATTGATATTTGACACGGTGATATTTGTTAACAACTAAATTCTGTGAAGATATTTTTATTTATAAAGTAAAGTAATTCGGTTTAAATGAATATCTACAGTAATAATTAATACATCAGGGCCGTAGACACGGGGGGGGGTAGGGGGTTCACCCCCCCCCACCTTGGAAAGTTTATAAATTTATTTCAAATATTTAAAACTACTAATATATCATATATTTAAAAAAAAATTTTTATCAATAATAGTTATTAATAATATTTTAGATGTTTGGGTTGTTATCGGTTATAAGTAAGGTATTTTGTGTATCCTCTAATGGTCGCAATGACAAATCACCATTACCATAACCGTTTTGTTCTTGTGATCATTGATAATCTTATTATATGTTCATGTTGATAATACTGAAATTTAAGATAACATATTAATTAGGTATTATGAGTATTATAGTTAAAACTTTAAAAGCTAAAACCGTGCTAATGGGTTTGTTTATTATTTCATATTTATTTAAAATAAATTATTGTCATTACTATGGATAAATATCCAATATACTCTTATTATAAATTTATAATATAAAACGACAGAATATGTACAAATAGTAATCATTTTATTTTCACAACCAATTTACATTAAATATGATTAAATTAAATACATTAATTAATATAGGTACATAAATTGTCATAGAAACATGGTTAATTTTAATACATAATAATACAAATAGAAAAAACATTATAATTATAATATTATAAGATATATCACAGTTGTAGATTGAGAAAAATATTTACCAACTTATTATATTATTACATTTTAAAGTTGCATTTAATGTACATATTAAATTGTCATAGTTAGAAACATAGTTAATTTTAAGACATGATCCAACAAATAAAAAACAATACAATAATATAAATATTAATTAGGTAAAGATTGAGAAAAATAATTACCAACAAATATATGGGAAGTGGTACATTATGGATATAAGGGAATTATAAGTTATAACTTAATATAACTATTAACAAAATTAAGGACATAGATAAACTAGAAAACCATAAGTTAATATAATTACTTAAACTAAAAATAATATATAAAAATATAAATTTATATAAATTAATTTCTTCTTTTATGTTTTAAACAATAAATAAGAGCTAACTCTTTAAGAGTATCACTTTTATATACATTGCGGTCTAGGCCATTTATAATCTTATTTATATTTTTTACATAAGTAAATAAAAAGAATTTTTCAAAAATTATACTTTTTAAATCATGTTTTGGACATATAGTACAAACTTCAATATTTATTTCAAAAAGTAAAATTAAAATTTTACCTATATTGGCTTGACCAAAATTAAGTAAAATATTTTTTATAATATAAAACATTTGATTTATTACATTTTTAAATTTATCGTTTCTCTTGTCTGAACGCCGTCCATCCCGGTCACGTCGCACAACCGTTCGTCGTCCGTGTCGCCACGCCGGAACCACCATCAGTCGTCTGCCGCCTCCGCCGCCACCATCGGTATGCCCGATTCCAAGCAGCTGGGACAGAACAAGGCGGCGCACGAGTGCACGACTGCTTGCTGTTCCTCATCAAGCACTACCGTCAACTGTTCGCCGTACGTATAATGTCGTAATTGTAGTGTGCAAGAGGGGGGGGCACTGTTCCCCCCTGAAATGAGGGGGACGAGGTGGCCGAGCGGTCGGACACGTCGTCTGCGGCGCTGGCGGTCGCGGGTTCGATCCTCTCAACCACTGGGCGGTATTTTTCTCCGGGCAAGTCACGGTGTCCGGAGAACAAGTGCCGCCATCCCCCACTCCGGGGCATGGCAGAAACCTACGGGTGCCCCATTCAAAATTCTGCCAAAAACCCAACACACACGTGTTCCTCCCCCTACCGACATAACAACACACAAATAAAACCACTACAGCTAATGGCCATAGTTGCCGAAGCTTAAGATCAATAAAAAAAAAAAAAATTATTTCATGAATATTGTGATTATAGAATGGTCATCTCATTATTTTTTCCAAACATTTTCATAATTGATATGCGTAATACGCATGATAGACTAGGTCTCTCCCTTGGCCTTATCATAAAAGATCAAGGATTCAAATAAAGTGTGATAGACTTGGCTGTGAATCGCTTACGCGGACACAAACACACAAACGTCTCAAACATTGACTTTTTTGATATATATAGAGGATTAAAATATTAGATATTATACAATCATACTACCTGCAGATATAATGTTAATCTGAAAATGTACAACTTCGGCGCTGTCATGTAAATAATATTAAACTCGGTACCTACGTGTGTTTTCAGGAACAGGGGATGGATGGCCGTGGGCAGTTTCGAGAACGTCGACATATCGTACAAGAAGGTCGGCGACGGACGCCCGTTGCGGCTGTGGAGGGTGTGCACGGAAGTAGAGGCGCCACCCGCTGAGGTGCTCGCCCGGATCCTGTGGGAGAGGCACGTGTGGGACGCCGACCTGGTGTCGGCCAGGGTGGTGGCCAAGATGGACGCGCGCGCCGACCTGTATCAGTACGCGGTCGCGGCGATGATCCCGCATCCGGCCAAGGACTATTGCGTGGTCAGGTCGTGGCAAACCGATCTCAACCGGGGCGGTTGAACGGTCGTCGAGACATCCGTCGAACACCCGGACGCCAAGCAACCGGCGGCGGGCTCGGTCCGTGGCATCGTGCTCGCCTCCAGGTACCTGATCGAACCGTGTGGTTCGGGCCGATCCCGAGTACTGCATTTGTCGCGAGTCGACACAAAGTGAGTGTACCATTTGGTTCAACTGTTTTTGCGATTCTTGACGGTCTTGTGTGCCTTCTCGTCGTAGGCTATTATAGAGCTGATAGACAATCTGAAAACAAGTTTAAATTTGTTATGATACATTTATACATTTTAAATATCAAATTCAAGACAAAAATAGAATCGAAATTTGAATTCATTGCGGTTCATAATTTTTATATTTCCAAATTTTGATAAGTGTAGTTAGTGTAAATCTGCAGTTAAAGCTCCGTCTCAAATATGAGTGACCTGAGCAGTTGGCAACCGATTTTCGTCCTTTCTGTCAGGTCGAACCCATCGAATAAATCTGTTTTCGATGTCATTTTTCGTTTGTTACGATCGACCTATGGCGAAAAATTGTTCTACCCTGTTAATCTTAACAAACTGTAACCCATGGCGTGATAGGCGTGATAGAATAATAAAGTGACGCTCCACATCAAAAAAAATAGTCTGCATCGAATTTCCATTATATTTTCAAAATATTACTATTTTAGAAAATGATTACTGGGAATATACTCTATAGAACCATGGTTTTAAATTTTTTCCTTATCATTGTCGCGTGTTGAGTGTTTACCCATGTCGCAAAACACCGAAAGTATTTGCATATTTTATTCATCATGTATATGAAAAAGTATTGATCTCCGTATGAAAATATTCAAATGTCCTACAACGCGGTATTTTATTTTTTTATGTTTTTATCATTTTATAATTTTATCTATGAATATTTTTAAATAAATAGATATAATATCTCTCATACTAATTGAAAATATTTATCACATAATATTTCAGTAGTAAAATATTATAGTAGCTCCCATTATTGTGCCGGGTTTTTTCTAAAAAAATGATTAGGAAAAATAACAAATATATGTTTTAATTCGAATCAATACTTATTTTTTATTAGTGTTGGGCGTATAGACGAAGGAAAATAATATTTCTATACGTGCCACTATATTAGGTCACGATTTGAATATTTGATAATAATAATAAAAAAGATTACAATATAATATGGCGTTGAATAATATAAAATATTGCAGTTCAACAATTACTTTTGTGTTTGCCATTCCAATGTTAATGTATTACGAAGTATATCATAATAACATATTATATTTTAAATAATTGTTGAACTGTAATAATTATCAGCTGAAAGTTCTAAAATAAAAAAAAAAATAAAAAAACATATTATATTATATTGTACTATAATTGAAACTTAAACAAACAAAATACGATAATAACGACACCTTTGTCATTTTTCAGGGGCAGGACGTGCGAGTGGTACACATCACTTCCAAATATTTGTCGGCAATACGAAAATCTTTCGAACACTCGGCTGACGGTCCCGAGAGCAAAGTATGACTAGGGCGCCGCCGATTGTTATTGGTTTTGTTTTTTTTAATATATTGTTGTTATTATTATTATTACTGTTATCGTAAATAAAAATATTGTTCTATGTTCAGTACAAAACGTTTGTATTATACTTTTGCCCAATATATTATGTTGAACATCGATCACTATAATAGTATAATAATATAGGCATTTGGCTAAATTTTATATTGTTGAGTATAAATTCAGTACCTTGTTAATGTACGCATTGAGCAATTATTGCATGTTCATAACTTATGAATAATATAGGTACAGAGTAATATAATACGCTTATGATGATTTGAATTTTATAGTTATATATGAACGGAAAAAAGCTTAACTAAGTGTCACTTTTTAATTTAATAATTTATCAAGCATTAAAAAAAAAAAAAATATTAATATAATCATACATCATAGTAAATAATATTATATTTTAGAAAACTATAATATTATATTAGGATAATTTAAAACTTCTTATAAATATATTAAGATTTCCAGACTTAAATACTATATGCAAACAATTTTGTTTTGCCAACTAAGTGCCTGATTCGGCTATTCGGGCCATATGTCACGAAGTGTTCTCTAACACCTGTTGCGTTGGTCTGATAATTCCAAATACCCTCTTATCTCCTTATTATAACATCCAAAGCGTTAATAACGCACAACCAGGGCCGTCCCGAAGGGGGGTTTTAGGGGGTGTCCCACCCCCCTGAGCGTATAATATGTATATGTCAGTTGGCACATTGATACCTACATTAGGTATTTGAGTTGGGCAGTTGGCACTCGGCAAATTATAATTTTTTTTTTACAGTTTTTTAATAATTTTGTATATAACACTAAGTCCAAATATATCATAATAATATATTGTAATTTATAATAATATGAAGGTATTATAAGTTAATTTTCCGATTGCCAACTGTCCAACACAGTTATACTATTATAATATTTTAGACTTTACCTATCAATGTATCATATATAATATTATAACAGTATACAAATTTGCCTATACATATTCGAATAATCACAGAATAAATTTTTTCTTTTAGTTTGCAAAATATGAATCAAACCACCCCCCCATGATTTGTCTTTCGAGACGGCCCTGCGCACAACTCGCGGGTTGTCTTCATAACTCTAATATAAGTGTCTAGGTATTGCCATTGATTCTAAGGTGAACTCGAATTGCCTCCCAAATCTAGGTGGGTGACCTTTTTCTACTCAAATTGCTTCTCATAACATAATTTTGAAAATATTTTGACTCTTTTTGAGCTGTTTATGGACATTTACAGCTTTCAATTTTTTTTAGTTTTTTTTTCTATAAATATCAATAAAGTTTTATCTGTTGGGCCAAAAAGTGTAAAAATTTAATACAAGGCTCCTGATATATTGTTACAATAGCAGTTGAAAAATATTAAAAATACATAGGCACAGTTTTTTTTTATAAGCATTTAAAGATCAAATTTTGACAAAATTTATCAAAATCTCGAAAGTTATCAATCATTGTAATTAATAAATTATAAAATGTTCAGTTTTTATAGCTAAGGATTGCAAATTCAACACAAAGGTTCTCGTAAATAGTTCATACTGTAAACAAAAAATCTAAAAAATATATGAACACAGTTATTTTTTACAGACATTTTAAATTCAAATTTGGACGAAATTACATATTAAAAAACCTAGAATAACTATTTTAGTTATTTTGTTGTGATTGAATAATATTATTATTCCTGGATACTTGAAACTTCTAAAGTGTACTATTATATATCTATGATAGTATCACGGTTTTTGTTGATGTATAACGCGTTATAAGTACCTAATGGATATTTTGATATGATTAATTTTGGAATTTATTATAGGTACCTATTATAGGTCAAATTTTGGTTTCGTACCATAGATATGTATAATGTATATAATATGTCTTATACCTAGACTGACATACTGTCTCCGCTCAGAATCGTTTTTCTTATACAATGATATTATATCGTTGAATTCAAATTTAATATCATCCATTATACAGTGACCCACTTGTAACCTACTGTACAGCAGAGCGACACCCACTTGCCCACCTTTTTTTAATTGAAGCCAAAGATGTATGAAAGACTTTAATGTGAATATCCAGTTTTTTACAGAAGGAGGTACGGTGAGTTTACCAGTTCTTTTGTTGATGAACTTCATTGACTCGAATACTTTGATGGCATACTTCCAATGTGCCATATGAAGGGATGTATTTCGAACAGCACTCCTTAAAGGTTTCCCATATTCAGCATTTATTGTAGATGCATTGACAGAATCAAATGTTTGGTCCATAAATAAACATAACTTTGCAGTACCTACAGCATTTGCCAGCAAGCTGTCTTTGGGAGCTAAAATATTTAATTAAAAAAATATTAGTTACTTGTGTTTACAGAATAAATTCAGAATACTATTAATAGACATACCATTATCAGCAACGAGTTTAATTACTGAAGCAACTTTATGACTGAAAACTTGTGCAGCATTTGACACCTTCATTTTACTTCTTTCAATGTGAATGTGGTTGTGATTCAATTTAAAAAGAGCCCGTAGACCGTACTCTTCATTTTTTTTGTCATGTTCATAAATGGCCACAATATGATCCCACGACGCCGTGTAGGAGGTTCCATCCATGGTAAAAATCAAATCTTTATTATATAAATTATTTCTTATTCCTTTTAATAAATGTGGCGGGTCATAAATTGGTATAATTTCTTTACCGTCCACTTCAAAACCCACATTTTTTTTTTCTCGGTTGATTAAGGTATATTTTTTATTGGTTTCAGATATAAGGTGATTGATAGCTGCCTTGTTTGTCCCTCCCTGGTCACAAATAGTAGCTACAATTTCAAATCCCGTTTTATTGACACTTTTGATGACAGTTTCCAAGTAGTTGACAAGATCGCTGGTTATGGTGGTATTGGTGCAGAAGTAATAGGCATATGGCTGCTTCCATTTCTTAATGATTCCTCTTAACATAAAGACAATTACATGGTCTTCAAACTTTGCTGCTTGGTTTTCAGATTTATGAATTCCAAATACCATAGCATATTTTTTATCGTACTTCAGTCCGGCACTTAAAGACATTTCGTCAAAGATGAGTACACATTTTTTATTATTATTGGGTAATTTAGTTGCTTGATATTTAAGATTTTCTTCTATGTGTACATTTATTCCTGGTGTGAAAGGTATTCGGTTCAACATTGTATTCAATGTGGCTTTTGATGGAAGTGCAAAAATTGATGATAAAAATCTATAACCTTTGGGCGATGTTGAGTCTTTTGAGTCTTAATGAAGTCTAATGTTGTTTTATTAAGTTTTTCTGCTAAGTTGTTAAAACTATCAGTTATAACAAACTTTTTGGCAAATTTAAGTTGTTGTTTGAAGGATACATTTTTTTTAGTCATACAGTTTACTTTTTTTATCAATTTCTTGGCTACGGTATATAGTTTTTTTTTCTTGGAGTCAGGTCTGCTACTCTCCTCATTCCAATGTTGTACAATAATTTCTTCTTTTTAGCATTTACAGTATTTGGCAAATCAACCAGAGGTGGTGCTGTACAAAAAATATAAAAAATACTGTCTAATAATCTATATCAATTCAGTTACAAAAATAAATAATAATTTTCTTACCTAAAGAAATGTCAGACAAACATGAAGCTAACGGTGACAAACAACTAACATTCATGAAGTCAGTTGACTCATCAAATAAAGGTAAAGCCAATGGTGATGGACAACTAACGTTCACCATATCAAATGATTCATCACACATAGGTAAAGGCAATGGCGATGGACAGCTAACGTTCACAATATCAAATGATTCATCACACGTAGGTAAAGGCAATGGCGATGGACAGCTAACATTCACAATTTCAATTGACTTATTAGCCAATTGCTGTTGTACATATCTGTTTGAAATTATAGCTGAAAATAAAATAGGTTTTATTATTTAACGTTCAACATATTACTGTCAATGCATATCCCCTATTCATATATAAGTAAAATTAATTATTTCTGTGGGGGTTCATTTTGAAACGTTATTTATATTCAATTATTTTTATTTACAATCATAAAAGAAAAAAATATTAATTGTGGTTAATTCAATTTAATGTAAACTATAACATCTTTTATTTATAATTAGTTCTTTAATGTTTGGAAAGAATGCACAATTTAGCACTGTACCTATATATTTTCTATGACTATTAGCAATTGTTTGGAAAGAACACTGTTCATGAACAAACGTTCATATTATTTAGTTAATGATACGCGAACGTCACTTGTTTATTATGATTTCTACAAAAGTAAAATAACGCTCGGAAACCTGACTAATAAACATTAGTAATAGTGTAATACAGTAGACATAAACGCGTATTAAGTTGTTTATAATAATACAAATAATATACATACTTGGTAATAACAATGTAGGCATTGACCCTCTTTTCAAACGCTTTGTTCCAGTACTGTAGCAGGAACTACTGTCTACTGAAATGGTTGCAACAAACCAAAAATGTTTTCCTCACATATGATTTTGAAAGTCCTTCCAATTTCTTATTACCAGTACGCAAAACCCACAAGTCGTACTCCACGTCAATCAATGGAAAAACATGCTTTTTTACCATTCTCTCACTTTCACAACCCAACACACTGCACTTGTTGGAAGGCATACTTATATATTTGTGTTAAAACAAAATATAATGAATATGCAAAAAAATTGGTAAAAAGTAAAAACTAGATGAGTGCGTAAAAACTGTGGTGTAACGGAATACTCAAAAACGCAAGTCACCAAAATAATGCTATGTTCAATTCTTCGAATTAAAAATTCTTCGTTCATGGAATAAAAAAAAAAATAAAAAAAAATAATATTCCATGAGATCGACCACTAGCGGCGCGAGTGAATTTCTTATCAACTAATTTCAGAGTCATTGGTTTTACCTTCGACCACGGACTAAGGGCCGTTCTTACAATGTCCGGTTAAAGTTAACCGACACTTAACCGGCCGAATTCTGCCGGTAATAAAATCGGTTATCAGACGTTTAGTGTTAACCGACACTTTACCGGACATTGTAAGAACGGCCCTTAGATATCTTAGTCCGTGCCTTCGACCATATTATAAACTAATAGACGCGCCTTATCATATACTTATACGGTAACAATTTTGTAGCCCACATGTTTAGTGATATGACGTCACGTTTGGGCAAAATAACAAATATTATACTATGATTATATTATGAATAATAAGTAATATTTACTAATACTAAATAATACTGCTAATAACCCGAGTAATCGACTTGTCGTAGTAAATATATAATAATATTGAATTTTGTTAATTATACCTAATACCTAACTAATAAGTTATAACACTATTAGTAATAAAAATAAATTAAAATTGGTTCATTGGTAATAAATAATAATATATATGAG
>CARXXK010001808.1:0-13214 GCA_949089665.1 Macrosiphum euphorbiae
TTCTTAGTTCTTACCTTTAATATCGGAACAGTGCTCAGACCCACACACCTATATAGTCAATGCGAGGTTTATTACAAACTGAACAGTGCTCCGGTTGTGGCGTCGTATAATAGTCATTCCGATTTAGGAAACGGACGAAGAACTGACAAAACGCATACCATCGTACGCCTCAAAGGTTAACAGTGCTAATCTGAATTTATTCTAGAGACAGTCATTAGCCTAGAGCTGTAGTGGCCAGTGGCGTGGCGTGGGTATTAAAAAGATGTAAGCATTGAAATTTTTTTTTCAAAAGTGATTAGAATATAGGTACTATACCTAAATACCTAATTATAAATTATGTATAAAAAAAAATGTTATCCTTTTAAAATTTTTAATATTTTTAAAAATATACTAGTTGTACAAATCAAATTCGAGAAAATAAAGAAATTGACGTATAAATACTTCAAAAGTCTATTATAGGCGAATGACAGTGACAGTGTACGTATAAACGACTACAGTCTACAACGCGTCGGGCTACGTACTGGTCGCTCCTTGTTTCTCGCGTAAGCAAAATCAAATGTGCTTACAAACGCTAGTTAAATACGCGACCCCCACTATGGCATTATAGACTATTCGAAAACAACAGTAAGCAATTTCAGAATGTGTTACACTTAAACTGTATATCGTATTATGATTATGCAGTTAACACAATACAGAATGGATTAAAAATAGACCTACAATCGATGATTTTCTTAAAATAGTTGGTAATCAGTAGACAGCGTACGACACAAATAAACAGTAACAAAAACCACTACCAGATATAACTTAAATATTTTATAAATAAAATTAAAATTTTAAAAATCATTTGTTATGTACCTATTAGTCGTGATTGATCAAATTTATTTTTTCTTTCATTTAAACTTTAAAGTGTAAGCAGTACTTACAGTGCTTACATGCACGCTACGCCCCTGGCCTAGAGCGTATACCAGGGTAAGGTATTAAGTCGGTTTACCAATTACCGCGTATTATCCGATACGGGTGATACCACTCGTTCAATTTTAAATTTCCCGCCCTAATTGGATGCTAGTTTCGGAAACCATAACGAAAAATCGCCACATGGCGCGTTAGTATCGAGGGACATTTGTTGCGAAACTGAGAATGCATCGACTGATATCAATATAGGCAAGGAAAATTCGACATTTTGATTATTGGTACATTTTCATAATTATTAATATTGTGATTATTACGATATTAATTATTGTTAGACGTAATTGGTAGGTTCGTGCGTAATACGCTCACACGACTCGTGACTTAAAATATATTCCTATAGTATTTACTTGTTGTTACAGAATTCATATTATACTTCATATTATGGATTCTGATTTGAGAGATTTAGATCTTTATGGGATGCTTGGAATCTAACAGTCGGCTACTGAAAAAGTGGTAAGTCAATTTCTAATAACTCGCGACGTATTACTATTCATATTTGCTATTTCAATCAGATGAAAACGGCATATCGGAAGAAAGCACTACGATGCCCTCCAGATAAATATCCCAATAATCCCAATGCAGCTCAACTGTTCTTGCGGTTATCCAAAATATTAACTATTCTTACAGACACAGCAGCTCGAGTAAGATTTTTTGATTTAGCTTTGTAAATTGTATTTATTTGTAAATGTTTTTTTCTTGTTTTTAGTTGGATTATGACAAGTCGGTAAATCTGCTGCAAAATTGCTCAAAAAAGTACGCGATTCGGGTAAAGCGAAATTAATAAATGATATTTTAAAAAGAACTAAACATGAAAGATCAGTACAACGAGATACAGATAAAAGCGATTTCAAAGTAGGTAATTACTTTTTTTTTTTTTAATTTTTGTTTTTAAATTAATTGTTTTGTGTAGAAAGAAATGATGCTTTTAAGAAAAGAAAGTGACCTCAGGCAGCGAGAAACTGAAAAAGAAAAAAACGGTTCATTTATATTAAAATTAAAGTGGAAGCAAAACGGTGTATATAATAAAGCTAACTTAACATCATTGTTTTCTAAGGTAATTTATAAACATTATATTTTAAACATATGTCTAATACATTCTACAATATTATAGTACGGTGAACTATCATTTGTTGTGGTTCTGGAAAATGCTGTGGCTTTTGTTATGTACAAATCTAAGACTGCTGCCGTAAGTGATTTTAAATTAAATTAAGGTAACCTGCTAAACCTTTACAAGAAAACAGTAATTCAAACAATATAAATACAGAAGAACACTAGAAGAATTTGATTTGCATAGTTTATTATTAATATTTGTGGTAATTATGTCCATAATATGTAAATATGTATAAATAATTTTTTACTCCGCCTTAATTGACATTACCAAGTTATGAATGTATACCTGAAAAAAACCCCAAAATATTATAGAAATGATTTCTGAAAAAAATATCGAACACAAGAGCAAATAAATGTGAAATTGTGAATGTACGACTATAGAAATGTAGGTAAATATGATTATTTATACATATTATTAGATTACTTATTATTTTATGATCCGTTCAATTTCTGTTCAATTATTTATATTATATTAAAATATAATTTTTAACTTAAAAACAGCACGAGAAGTAATTTATATAAGATGCTATTGTAGGGTATGTTGATTGATATGTTACAATTTTTATAATTAATATTTTACTTAAATATTAAGCACTTATAATAGATTACTTATAGTTATGGGACCTATTGAATATTTGATGCTTTATAATCATTTAAAACCAAATTTATATCCAAAAACTGTAATGATTGATTATGAAAAACCTACTATTAATGCACTTAAACAGAATTTGATGAAACGGACATGATGACATTTTTTTAGAGGTCGAATCGTCCCTAGTGTGTTATATTTTTTTATATTTTATACTATAATTTAAAAATCATGATTATAATTATATGTATATTATTTTAGTGTACATATTACGTTGATGTGAAATTGTGTTATCATAGTACTTACTACTTTGTATTTATGTTATTTACCTACTTTATGATGATATATTTTCTAATAATATAATTTAATATTTAATAAGAATGTTTGATTGACATTTAAAATACCTATAACAATGTAAATATGTTTATGTATAATGTAATGGTAGTTCGTATTATTATGTAAATAATACATCTGTGTGAATTAGTACTTTGAACATAATGTTAGTGGGTATTTTATAATATACTTAATATATTGTATATATCGATATACCTAACCTACCAAATACATTGGTATCATGGCAAATATTATTTGAAAATTTATTGTGAATTAAATATTGAAATATGTTAACATGTGTTTATCATTAAATTATCAGAAATAAGTTGTAGTATTTGCGAAATTGTTGTAATTGTTACCTAAGTACCTAACATAATTAGATATACTGATATTACTGATATTGATATACGTTTAAATGTGCGCACTGGGTTGTCTATAAAAATAGTTGGATTGGCTGTATTTTATAGTTGCTATACGGATAGCTATACGATTAGTCAGATTTGCTTGTAAATTGCTAAGCTTTATATTTAAATTTTCTATATTAGTAAATAGTAATTCTTTAAAAAAAATTAAATTTATTGTCAATACGACAATACCTACATTTTTATTTGGTAATTTCAAATATTTTTTCCACAGCTACATCATTAACGGGCAAATATGTTCTATCTTTATGATTAATCGTACCTAATCTTATTTTATTTTTTTTAATATTATAAAAAAGCCTCGGCAGCGTGGCCATTGGCTGACATTTGATAATATGTTTACATAATATTAGATATTACAATAATCTTTGTTTTTACATATTATTATACATTAGTTATTTACAAAAAATGTTCAATTTATATTTCTTTTATGAAACTTAGTATCTTTTTGATGGTTGACAAGTTAGTTTTATTTTTATAATCTTTGATTTTCAAAAAAAATCTCCTTCATAACACTTGTGTGAATGGCAAAATTAATATACATTTGTAAAGTATGAATACGTTACAAAACAAATTTAATTAACTATCACCATTTGCATGAAATATTATTTTGTTTGTATTAATTTACTAATTCAATTCAAACAAATTAAATAAGAGACTCATCTAAAAAAATACTGGACGATGCCTCGAAGTCACTGCATAGGAAGAGAGATGTGAGTTTGTATTATACTATATACAGTACTATACAATTATATTATACAAGGTATAAAATGATTTTAATACAGATTGTATATAAAAAAAAAAAATATATTAGTAAATTTTATTAGAAAATTAATTTAATTTTTAAGAAATAATTCACTATGAATTGTAATTACATTACAATTAACAACAGTATAAATATTAACAATAATTTATTTTGCTATGTATATTTATGCACTATATTTTTATGTCAGTGAAACAGTAACAGATTAAGAAATTATAATAAAATGTCAGAATTATTTTAACATGATTTTTCTATAAAGTAAATTATATTTATTTATACATGACTGCTAGTTCAGAATTCAGAATGACGTAGTCCATAATATCTACTCCCTCAATCCTAACTCAAATCAATAATGTCGTTACAATTATTTTTATTCAATTAAGGACTTTTTAACTTAGGCCAATTTGAACCAGAAGTATAACTATCTTTTTAAAGATGGATATATTCTGTTAAGTGTAAGTCAAATTTACTAAACAACAACAAATGGTCCTGAAAGACATGAGTTATAAATAAATGTAATATTATTTTTCACTCATGAACAATTATTAAAATATTTTTACATACAAAAATTATATAAGATATACAATTAGGTATAGTTTAAAGTGTTATTACAATTCATTCAAAATAATAATTTTTTTAAACATTTGTATGAAATATCTCTTTAATGAATTTCATTATCTATAATTTGTATTACTTTGAAACGGGAATTTTGAGACTTCAGATGGAAATTTTTGTTTATAAATGGTTGCCATGGGTTTTTAAGCTATATAGTAATAATAATAATAATAATAATAAAAATAAATATATTTGCTTAACTAATTAAATATCAATTATATTTAAGTTTGAGTCGTATCGAGTTGATACATTTAACGGGCAACGAAGAGCACGGGATCAGCTAGTATACAATAATTAAATAATAATAAAAATGGTAATAGTTATATTAATAACTTACCTAAATACTCATTGGCCCCCATTGACTAGACATTTTTTTTTCTTAATTTCTCAAATTTTAGATTCTGAGTGGGGCTATAAATGTTGATTTTACAATGTGTGTTTTTTTTTAATTAAAAATTTTTTTTTTTGTGTCTGCCATCACCTTTTAGGACAGTACAAGTTCTTGCATTTTTTTTTAACAAATTTTGTCTGACAGGAAAGTGAATCTAGTTTGTACTTTGTAGGTGTCAAAAGTAAACATTTTATAGTAGTTTTCAAAAGTTAAATCTAAGATTTTTAAATGTAATACAAGATTCCTTTAAAGGTTATTTATCTATATCAAAAAAAAAATTTCAATAAGATAGTTAGATTAAATATTTTTAAGCATTTGAATTTTTACTCTATTTCTTATGTAGCAATTTTCTTATTTTGTAGTAATTCAAAAACAAATAACCGTAGACACTTTAGATTGCTATCATATGATTATTTCACAATTCCTATACTCGATTACATTTTCATAATATTTTGACTTGTTTTGAGCTGTTTAAGGACAATTATTTCAAATTTCAATTTATTTAGTTTTTTTTATCAATAAAATATCATTTGGTAGGCCAAAAACCACCAAAATTGAATATAAGACTCCTGATAAATAGCAGTTGATGGGCACAATTTTTTTTACAATTATTTGATTGTATCAAACCCTGCATCACTGGGCCTTGTCACTAAATTGACATAATTTTTTTTTCTCCCTGGATATCTGGTCTTTGTAATTTTCTGATTGGCCAGAATACAAAAATCGTCTATCGAATCGGAAAAAAACCGAAACCTAACCTATAAGAGATTTGTGTTTACAGCTAGAAGACGTAGACCAGAAACATCGTGAATACATAACGGTTTCGAATTGAATTTCGTATAATTGCTAAATATTAAGTAAGTTTAAGACATATATAAGTTATTTTTATAAAACGTATTCTGTGCTCATATCGCAACTATATTATTATATAATTCATAACAGATTTGTGTTTACAGGCTGACGACGTAGACCAGAAACATCGTGAATACATAACGGTTTCGAATTGAATTTCGTAAAATTGCTAAATATTAAGTAAGTTTAAGATATATAGGTATAAGTTATTTTTATAAAACGTATTCAGTGCTCATATCGCTATTATATTATTATATAATTCATAACAGATTTGTGTTTACAGGCAGACGACGTAGACCAGAAACATCGTGAATACATGACGGTTTCGAATCAAATTTCGTAAAATTGCTAAATATTAAGTAAGTTTTAAACATATATAAGTTATTTTCATCAAACGTATTATGTGATCATATCGCTACTACATTTTTATTCGAATCCCTGGTGAAAAGTCCAGTGACAAAGTATCCACTCAGAAAAGTACTGTTTTATTTTTTGATTGTCGGGCAAAAAGTCCTAACACATTTTTTATTTCGAACAAAAAGTCTAAAAATACTAGATATTCTATTGCATTTTTATTTATAATAATTATATTACATTATATTATATAGGTAATAGGTAGGTTACATATCATTATATATACGTCGTGTACTACGTAAATCCGACGATTTCTATTCTGACCATGCTGTTCCGTCGAAATACGATGCGACCGATACGACGAAATACAAACTGTTTTGTTTTTGGTCTCATTTGTTGGATTCATGTAGGATACGGCGAATTGGGCATTTAATATATAATTAATATTTATTTAATACATTTTGATAATTATTTGTTAATTTTAATTTAGCATTGTGTCCCATTAGTTAAAAAAATATATAAAAATAATTATTTTGTTATATATCGTATTGGCTTATTACTTATAGCAATTAATTGTAATACATAAATTTACTCAGAACAATAAATTTAAATAGTTTCAATAAATTTAAATAGTTTCAATAAACATCAAAATCAAAGTTCTAAAGAAAAATTATAAACACTTTGGCTTCTTCAAATATTATAAAACATTAATAAAAAAAATCAGGGTAAATTTGTGTCGCTCTGATGTATAGTAGGTTACAAGTGGGTCACTATAATGGATGGTGTTAAATTTGAATTCAATTATGTAAAATTATTGCATACAAAAAATGATTCCGAGCAAAGACGGTTTTTCCGGCATATATTATATAATATAAAAATATTTAATAGAAAGATTTTTTCTTATATATTTTTGAACTTACTCTTATATTGACTATTATTTTAAATTTGTATATGAAATAAAATTATATTATGTAAGCAGTACGTAAGTAATAAGTATAAAACTAGTACACTAGAAAAAAAGTATTGTTGTAGGAACCAAAATATTTTCCTAGTTCTAACATTAATTGTGCTACAAAATTTTCCCTTATTAAATATTTAATTCAACTAAAATTATTGCTTTAGAGCCAAACTCATGCAAATATCACATGTGTAAAAAGAGGTTCTTGCTGGTATGTTTGAAATTCTTACAGGACCATAATTTTTTTCATAGAGGAATAATGAGTAAGCTGTAAATTTTTACCAAATTTTAAATAAAGTTCTTTCATTTCTCCTACTACAGTCTCCGATAATAAATAAATATTTACTTCGAGTGATGTTGACAATGCAATATCTAAGCCTCTAATAAATAAATATCCCTAATTGGCTCACTTATTGGCACAAAATCACCAATAATTAAACCCAAAATACCTGATGAATTATAACATTTCAGGTGCCGATTGTTTAATTTTCCCTACATTTATATGCCCCATGTATCTCATGCATTGTTTGTTGTGTTCTGGTCCATAATCGAAAGAAAATTTTCTGTCATTTAGTTATATTAAGGGAAGTAGTTTTAATTCTTTTAAGTTGCTTTTAAACTAAAACTGTTAATGTATTTATCACAGTCTTCCATCAAATCATGAATAACATATTCTATTCTAAATCATAAAAATCAAATTCAAATATAATGTGATAATAATAAAATTAATTCCATTTTTTAAATAAATATTAAATTTAATAGAATATTAATTTGTATTTTTAGACTTTTTGTCCAACTTTTCAAAAAGGATTTTTTGACGGATTAACTTATTATACATATATTAGGTACATATTGTATGTATTGTATGCTTACAGACGATCACCAGACACATTGCGACTCGTTAGTACTCAGGAATACCTTTTGGGATATTTACACAACCAATAAAAACGTGCCAATTAAAAATGAAAACAATAAATTCTCTGTTTCTTTACATATCTTTATTAATATCATTATTTTCACGCAATGTGTCCACATTCTGTGGAAATGATGATCAAATTGATAACTTACAAACCTCTTTAATCATCCATGAAACGAGCTTCTCAATAATGGCAGGCTTGAGCGCAATACCATTTACTGCTGCAATTATGTCACCTGGACATGCTATGGCGGCCACTAACTTCGCTGTTCAATTAACGGAAGGATTTGAAGAGATGAAGAATTCTATGAATAAAGATCATGCATTTTACAAAAAATGTTTTGAAATCTTGGATAAGACAGCGACGGCAACCACTGTGGTCGAGACAACTAGTGTAGGGCTATCTATTGCGGCTATGATACCGGGTGTCGGTTTGGCACTTGTGCCACCTAGAGTAGGCGCATCAATATCGGCCATGTTCATAATAAGAGACGGTTTAACACATTGGAAAGAGTACGGTTGCCAATTTACTACAACAAGAGATTGTAATTTATTAAATTTATAGTAATAATAAAAATATGAATCCATAATTATATTCTGGAAATTAATTAGTCACAACCACTCGAAAAACTTTTTAAATATATTCTTTCTTAATATTTTGTCTACAGCTATTATGTAATGGGCATCATTTAGGATATTTCTAATCTTGCCTTAGCCTCACATTTTTATTATGATAAAATATTAAATACTTACCTTCCGTGGAGTTAGATATTTTGTAGGCACTGCATCAGCTTTAAGTTTTTTACTCTTACGAGGATCCTGCCTTAATTTGTATTAAGGGTTTCTCTTTCATCGCATTTGGCGAGAAATGTTTTGAACAAACTCGTGCTATCGCACTAATTATTGTAATGTTTTTTTGTGCCTTCATTAAATAAAAATACAAAATAGTACTATGCACTGACTTACTTATCTTTCACTGTATTCTCAATTACACCACATGCATCAAAGCATTTTGCACGATAAGTTTGCGACTTTGGAACTCTGTCATAACTTACAACCTTGCAAACAATATGGAAGAGCTATTTAAAGAGCTAGGTAACATGCAGTTGGCCATTTTTATTTATAAAAACAAAATTAATTGGGAACAACAATTTGCTTAAAAAGCCAGTTAACAAACTTTATTATAGACAAAAAGGTGAAATAATATTAAATACATTTTTTCTTATGATGGTAGATGGCCGTATGGAGTAGGAAAAGGTATACATAAGTAATAAAAACACACTTCAGCATATTATATAATGTTTTTATGCATCTATTTATTCACAAAATATTCATATTTATCACATATTTATATATTAGATAATAAATAACATTGGTTTTAACTAAATACTTGAACAATATTAACGAAGACCCGGGAGCTTGATTATTTATTATGTTACTAATATTATAATAATATTATACTAATAATATATTTAGTTTTAAATCATAATATTATATTATTATCATAATTAATAATAAATGTCAAATTATTCTACTCGGGAAATATTATACTCGAGTAATTAAAGATACCAAACTTTGATTTGCACTTCTGCAGCGATCATAACCCTTAGGTACGTCGTGTGTTCAATTCACACACTGCATTTCTGCCAGGTAGTAGGTAGTAGGTACACCATAGTTGATGCTAGTGTCTAGACCTGTTGGTTAAATAATTTTTAATTTTTCCATTATTAATCAGGTAAATATTACATAATAAATTCTTGACGATTTCTGTTCAGTTGAAAATGGAAAACGAACAGAAAATTCCATATTGTGGAATTATGTTTTTTAAGATATTTTAATAATATGTGGTACCACAGATTTCTAGGATATAGTTAAGTAATATATTTCAGAAACATGTAATTAAACATATTTTTACAATAATAATTTATTAGTGTTAACATATTTTTTCTAAATGTACTCAAATATTTAATGAGACAATTCATTATTTGATGCTTGTAGCTATATAATTGAGTACCTACTACAGTTACTACTATATTAAACTATATTCTATTTTATGTATATGCCTTAATCTTACAAACCATGGTAAGTACACTAATTAATGTATTAATATATTATCAGTTTATTCACCTCATAATGGAACTCAGTTCACCTTAATTTAATTTTTAGTTTTGAAGTTATTAATAAAATCCAAATATTGTTCACATTATAGATAATTATTACGTATTTGGACACAATCCAATTTAAGTTAAGGTTTTAACATTATTTTTTTACTGATCAACAACCATTTTAATTTCTATATCCACAATCAATTCGTATACAGTAAAACTATGGTAAGACAGAACTTCTGTAAGATTAGAAAACGATAAAAAGAATAATTTCTTTGGTCGCGATTCAAATAAATAAAGAATGTGAGCCCTCTATCAAGTCAGAAACTCCGTTAAGATGGAAAAATTGGACGGGCCTAAGCGATTCTGTCATAGCGAGATTGAACTGTACTACTAATTATTACTCAATAATTTAAAATCCAAATCAATCATATTTCAAAGAGTAACTATAAAATGCCATACAAATCTTTTTATTTATTTAAACATTTTTATTTTAAAGTTTATTTTTTTCATGTTAAAACAGTACACTATAATGTTATTTACAATTTTTCTTTAGTTTTTTTATTAATGCGATTAGTGGCTTGAGCCATTCACTTGCATATTCTAAGTGCTATTTCCATATCAGGAATTTTTTCAAACTTTGAACAGCTTCGAACAGCTTCTAATAACATAGATAGTTAAACATAGATATAAATAAATATTACAATCAGAAAGTAAAAAATTATCAACTCTCACCAAATATTATTTTACACGAGTGCAAAGAAGAAAATTTGTTTTTGCCTTTAAATCCAATATAGGAGTAATTGAGTAACCAATCATCGAAAAATAGTTTTTGCATCATGCGTCTTATGGTTTCAGGAATAGTTTTTCCGACTAAAAGTGATAATTCTGAAACCTAAAAGATAAGCAAATAACATACAATTTTGAAATTAAGTAATATGCTAAATTGATATCTAAATGTTGATACTTACACTGTTATCTCTATAAGCAGAAGATTCGAGTAACATTTCAAAATTGTTTATAGTTTCTTCGTTAGATATAGGGGGGTTTTCATTGTTTAATACAGATACAGCAGTTAAATTAGAGTTTTTTGCCACACCCAGTTCTGAGCAGATATTGTTAACATTTTCGTGCATTTTCTTAACTGATTCTGATACATATACCAAATGTTTAATATCATATTTTAAATTGGTAAATTATGTTCTAACATAATCATTGAGTCCTTGAAAAAATTAAAATTAAGTACATCAATAAATGCAGTCAACTATATAACACATTGAAATTATAATTAACTCATTACAATATTTAAATTCAAGTTAATAACAGTATTTATTAAGTATTATAGTTGTAAAAAAAAATATACATCATTATAACATAATAGATAAATAACTCACTATTAAAATCATCCACCTTTACTACATCTGCAGGTTCAATAAGACTTTGCTTAAAACTTTCAGTAACCAATCGTACAATTTTACTGATATTACCTTCAGAGAAAAATGAACTTTAAGTTAATGTATAAGTTTTTAATTAACATTATAGAATATATTATAAATTCATACATTTTGTCTTACACAATGGGAATAGTAGTAATAGCAATACGCACTATTATTATAAGCAATGTCCAATAATTCAATTTCAAAATCTATGAATAATTTTTTTTTTAAGAAGAGAACATAAAATTTTATTAATTACAATGATTGATAATTTTCGAGATTTTGATAAATGTTGTCAAAATTCGATCTTTAAATGCTTATAAAAAAAATTGCCCCTATGTAGTTTTAATATTTTGTCACACTGATATTGTAACAATATATCAGGAGCCTTGTATTTACATTTTTACACTTTTTGGCCCAACAGATAAAACTTTATTGATATTTATAGAATAAAAAACTAAAAAAAATGGAAACTGAAAATGTCCGTAAACAGCTCAAAAGGAGTCTAAATATTTTCAAAATGTTATGTTGTATAGAAAATGAAAATTTAAACATTCATTAAAATGTTCATGTAACTACAGTTTTCGTTTTTGAATAACAATAAAATAACAAAACCACTACATGAGAAATCGAGTGAATATCCAATGTTGTAAAAATTTGAATTTAAAATGTTCATAAAAATTTAATTTGACTTTCTTATAGACATTTTTTGTTGATATATGTAGATAATCTATAAGGAATCTTGTATTACATTTTCAAATCTTAGATTTAATAAGACAAATTTTTACGAATTCTTAACTCAAAAATAGAATCAACAAATTCTATTGATGAACTTTATGGTCTAGCTCTATCAGATAGAAACTGAAAGCGTTACAATTTAATAGTTTTTGTTTTATTTATAAATAAATATTGAAGATGTACAAAAATACAAAATAAATGAAATTATCAATTTGAGTATCAAGTAGTCATAGTTTGTACCTACTTTATTAAACATTTTTATGTTAGCATAAAGTTCTCTTAGTATATATTTTATCTACTGTTGTATTTAATATTTTTACTAAGTACCTAATAAATACTAAATAGTAATATACAACAATGTATCACATCAATTTATTGGTAATATGAATAACTTGGAAAGGTTACAAGGAAACCTATTTACGAACCCAATTACGGTTTGACCGTTTACGCATGACTCCTTTGACTCCTTTTCGCATGACCGTTTAAGCGCCACACGCTTTTACAATCGTACCGACAAAGGGAGTTCAACACTCACGGCACCAGGGTCGCATGGACCATAGTCGTTGTTCTGTTTCGACTCATTATCCGTCGTCGGCCGAGTCGTTGTCGGTGTGAGTGTGGGTGGGAGACGAGCGGCGACGGTAGCTGCAACTGGTTCAACGG
>CARXXK010001809.1:0-13164 GCA_949089665.1 Macrosiphum euphorbiae
TAGCATTTCCTATACACCATACAATTTTGAAAATATTTTGACTCTTTTTGAGCTGTTTATGGACATTTACAGCTTTCAATTTTTTTTAGTTTTTTTTTCTATAAATATCAATAAAGTTTTATCTGTTGGGCCAAAAAGTGTAAAAATTTAATACAAGGCTCCTGATATATTGTTACAATAGCAGTTGAAAAATATTAAAAATACATAGGCACAGTTTTTTTTTAAAAGCATTTAAAGATCAAATTTTGACAAAATTTATCAAAATCTCGAAAATCATCAATCATTGAAATTAATAAATTATAAAATGTTCAATTTTTATAGCTAAGGAGTGCAAATTTAAAACAGAGGTTCTCACAAATAGTTCATACTGTAACCAAAAAATCTAAAAAATATATGAACACAGTTATTTTTTACAGACATTTTAAATTCAAATTTGGACGAAATTACATATTAAAAAACCTAGAATAACTATTTTAGTTATTTTGTTGTGATTGAATAATATTATTCGTGGGTACTTGAAATTCTAAAGTGTACTATTATATATCTATGATAGTATCACGGTTTTTGTTGATGTATAACGCGTTATAAGTACCTAATGGATATTGTGATATGATTAATTTGGAATTTATTATAGGTACCTATTATAGGTCAATTTTTTGTTTAATACCATAGATATGTATATAATATGTATTATACATAGACTGACATACCGTCTCCGCTCAGAATCGTTTTTCTTATACAATGATATTATATCGTTGAATTCAAATTTAATATCATCCATTATACAGTGACCCACTTGTAACCTACTGTACAGCAGAGCGACACCCACTTGCCCACCTTTTTTTACTTCTAATTTGCATATATCTGAAGGCTCTTTTTTAATTATATTATCACTTGTAGTTGTTAATCGACCCTTACATTTCATATCTATACATTTCCAATACTTCGATTCCTTGTACATTTTTTCCTCTCTATATGTATAACTATTATAAACTAGTAAAAGCTTATTTTTATCAGATTTAATGAATTCCATAACTTAAAAAATCAAATTTAAAAAATACAGTTCATATAAGAAATATAATAATAAGCACAACACTTTGCAAACGATTGTCACGTTGTCGAACGTCGTACAAAACTATTTGATGTCCATATAGTATATTAGGTTACAGTATATACACTATTCACGACAAAACGACAAAAGCGATAACGGATATTACCTTGAGTCACAATAATAATGACAGACTATTAAAGATTACATTATTCCCTAATCTGTGTATTTACTATAAAAACAAGAGTTTTCCCCTAAACATTCGATATATTATTTTTCGCTATAATTAAGTTTCGTTATTTTTATTTTCGATATTTTTAATTCGCTATTCTTCTATTCGCTATTTTTTTTCGCTATTTTGGCCGGTTACCGAAGATCTCATATAATTTTTTACTCTTTTTAACACTGAAAACGACCTCTCTCCCGTACAATTAGAAACAGCAGTACTTAAGTACATTCTTAAAATTATTTCCACATTTGGAAAGATTCCATCTAATGCCTTGCCTTTGATAAATTTTAACATAATACATGCTGGTGATACAGTAGAAATCTCTAATAGCTCTTTTTCTGTTAAAATAAGTTACTGTGGTACCGGACGCATATCATTATTACTATTTATCATAAGATATTACATCTATTATGTGATATTACCATTATATAACCACTATCCTGTTAAACAACATACTGCTGCCTCAAAAGCTACACAGCCACACAGGCCAAATCTTTTCATTTATTTTTAAATAATTGGAAGGGAATTAAGTATTTTTATAACTAATATATTTTATTAATAGTATTATGTCTACGTAATTTCATAATATTATAATATTTTTTCAATTACATATTGGCCTTTTTTTTTTGTGTGTGTAGTTAGTTTCTAAGTTATCCATAAATATGTCATTCTAATATTCTATATTATTTCTCGTCTCGAGCGCCCCTAAAATTTCAGCGCTCTAGGCAAATGCCTACTTTTCCTATACGTTAATCCATGCCTGTCTGAAGTGAAGTGAATATTTGACCATTTCGATTTTTAGGATTTTTTTGTGCTCGTAAAATAGAGAAAACATCTGACTGCTCAGTAAGACGAATTTTTATGGGTCGTGGTCTATAGTGGATAGTGAATTTTGTTCTTCCAAGACTAGAAAACTTAAAATCTCCGATATTCTCGTTTAAGTCAGTAAAAATATTTTTAATATTTTCTAAGTCATTATCATTTTTGTTTTCAGGTAGATTAAATAATATTACATTATTCGATCTAACTTGCCTATCCATTAACTCTTCGATGACATCGTGTTCAAATGAGGAATGTTGGGTTTGGGTTTTATTATTTTCTATACATAATATACGTTCTTCAATATTCGTAATTTTTGATTTGAGATCACGGTTTTCCTCCATTAGAATAGAGAAATTTTTAAACAAATCATCAAGTCTTTTTTCCATTCGGTTGAATTTTTCATTTTGTGAATTTAAAGATGAAATAATTTTTCCATTTGATGTTTTGAGTTCAGTAACAGTTTTTATAAGATCATCAAGTTTTTTTTTCCGTTTTATTGTGATTAAAAAATACTGTATAATTTTTGGTATTAATTTAAATTTGACGTTGTATATTAAATATATTATTTGGAAACGATCGATAGTATACACTAATGAGCGCACTACGGCGATAACGGAGAGAGATAATGCAAAGTACGTGTGTTCATGTTGAACGTTACAGTCGAACTATAGCTTTAAAAGAACCAAAATATTTTGAAAATTATGTCTTGAAGGTTTATAAAAATCTAACATAAACGTATGGTGAAATTTTCAAGTTTCTACGATTATTCGTTTTTGAATTACAACTTACAAGAAGATAAGAAAATCGATTTTAACGAAAACTGCAGGTTTTGCCTACAAATTCCTGTTATTTCAAATTAGGTTTATGCAGTTTTTCATCAAAAAAGTAGTAACTCAATTTATACTTTCCTACCAGAAAACATATTATGGTTGATGATTGAAGCATTTTAACTATTTGAAAAGGTGATGACAGACACAACAATTAATTTAAAAAATACACAAAATCAATCAATTCAATATTTCAATACAGTCATCGCTCGAGCGGATCCATTCACCACTCACAGACTCTAAAAGTAAAATATTATCTTTTAGATACTCAGTAGTCTGCTTTTAGTCAGTCGATAAAATATAAAAACTCCATTACGTTTTTAAATATCGCGATTTATTTATACTTTGAACAAGTACAATATCAATAAACAATTTTTTAGCGACACATATGACATATCACGGTAATACGCAACTCACGTAGTGTGTCACGACTAGGGATGGCAAAAAATCGTCGACTATCGATATATCAAAATTTCGATACATTGCATACCCAATACCGATAAAACGATATATCTACCACTATTTTACCGATATATCGGTATTTATCGAAAACAATTTTCAAATACTAAAAAAGGTTTATGGACTTGCTCTTTGGTTATAATTTATTTTAGAAAATTGTTGGATGGAGCTCTTAATGAACAGTTAGCCCCAATGACTCGTACTTACAAGTAGGATATTAATACTATGAATAAAAAAGAACTATAAATCGATGGTATAATTATGAAAATATAATAACATGTACCAATCAATTGAAAATAATAATGATAATAATAAATATTGAATAATTCAAAAGGTTGGGGTGGACGTTTATACTGTGAAATTAATAATAAGAGACGTCAGCAAACACAGCTTTTGAGTTCGTATTACGAAGTAGTAAATAAAAATTATAGTAAGGCCGTGACTAGGTGACGGGGACACGTAAAATGTACGACAATAACACGGCTATAACCGTGGTGTTAACATAATATTTTATGTCTTAAGGTCGAGCACTGTGTCTTATAAGATATCAATAAATGCATATCAGTTGTACCTTTTTGTACCTGTAGTGTATTTACATTGTTATAAGTGTAACTTTGTATGCCCAACATTGTATCTCTTGTGTTTGGAAATTAACAACATTGTAAATACACTACAGGTACAAAAAAGTAAAACAGATTTTCATTTATTGATATTTTGTAAAACAAGTTGCTCAACCCATTTATTATTATTATTGTTAGAGAAGATGGAGGGTGTTCGGTGAAGGACCAGTCCACGATGAGAATTTTGGAATCCCCCTAGATTGACGGTATATAGGCATCTTAATGTGCCCCTTGGTGTCCAGTGCATTGAACTTTCAATGCTTACAAAAAAAAAATTGTGCAAATGTATTTTTACACTGCTATTTGAGCTATATATCAGGAACCTTGTGATCAATTTTGACACTTTTTGGCCGGACTAATAACATTTTGTTAAAATTTAAATAATAAAAAATATTTTTAATTTAATTTGTGCGTAAACATCTCAAAACAGGTCAAAATATTTTGAAAATTTTATCGAGTAAAGGAATTCATAAAATAAACAAATGATCTAAATTTCAAGAATCTACGGTAGTTCGTTTTTGAATTACAACAAAATAAGAAAATCACTACATACATGAGAAGTAGAGTGAATATCTAAACTTACCTACATCTGATACCACTATAATCTATACTCTCTAAAATATTTACTGAAAATTACTAAAAAGTCATAATTGGAATAATAATATTTATGGATGACATACTTAGGCAAACTTAGGTACGAACAGGGAGGCACCTACCCACAAATGTTCTCATAAGTTCATTATATAACTTATAAAGTTAAACAACTTTATCTATTACTAGGTATAGTAATGTAGTACAAACATTTTCTACGTGAAAATAATGACATTTTACCTACAAAATAAATATATTACCTCGATTTACTTGAGCAGCATCAAGCTTTTGTATAAGACCACGAGCAAGTTTATCTTTTACTGAGCCTCTTCATAAATTCAACAAAAAGTTGGTAAAATCTGTCCAGTTACGAAGAAATGTGTCCCAGTTGATATCTACTTGGGGATATCCAATATTAAAATCTTCATCAACCTAAAATATTATTTGAAAAAATGTATGAAAAATCTTGCTATTTAAAATTTCAATACTTATTAACTGTTAAATATTCTTAATTATTAATAGGTATTAAAAACTACCTATATGAATGAAATATTAAGAATCTAGAAAATTATTTCCCTGTCGCTTAGCACCTCTTAACTCTAACATCTTTTTTTTAAATTAAATTAATTTGTTATTTTATTTAATATTCTATAAAATAAATGAAAATATAAAAATTTTTAACAAATATTTAAGCAACTGTTATCAAAGAATTTTTCTATTTCAAGGGCTCAAAAGAAGAGGTTATTTGCAAAATGTACTGTGAGTACATCCTAAACTTAACCATATTATAATGTGCCTAAAACATATACAAAATAAAAAAAAATGTACATAACACTAATCAAATTTTTTTCCCATGCTTACATTTAGTAAATGTATTTATTTATTTATTTATTTATTTACTATGACATTAACTGGACCAATGTTAATTAATCTAAAATATCTTATGCAATAGACTAATCACAAATTAAATATAATTTTATGTTTTAAAACATCTTCTTACCAATAGATATCCTCTAGGTCCTTGAAGAGATGGCCAGAACTTAACAACTGTTTCTATATAATGAGTGCAAGATCCAATTCATATTCTCTTTAAAATTAATAAATATAATGAAGTAAATAATGTATATTACCTATAATAAATTTTATATCGATAGGTATTATTCTATTTTTATGTACTTACCAGAGAACTCTGTAAGTGTTGTATTATTCAAATTACTACTGTGTTTTATGCGATCATAGCTAATTGCACCTACACTTCGTAGTTTTCTGGCAACATTTTTCCACTTCTCCACAAGTTTTCCCTTTGCAAGCGATTGATGGGATCCCTCTTTAGCAGCAATAAAGTACACACTCTCAACAAAGAACATAAAAATAATAAAAATTATAGGAAATTCATTATAATTAAAATACTATTAATTTATAAAATTAATTTGTTTTATAGGTAGTTTGGCAGTGGCATAAAATTGGTCGGTGTAAATGTAGCAAACTTATCCTTATGCAGTACCAGAAAATAAGACTAATTTATGCCACTGTAGGTAGGTTTATATAATTATTATTTACATACTTTTTCTTCTTTTGGAAAAATGTCCTTAATTACATCAGTTATTTGCCGAAAAAAAATCATTTCCTCTGTAATCAAAATAAATATTATTAAATTTAGTACATACAATTTATTATGGTATTTTTTAATATATTAATTAATTAATTGTAAATTCCTCTGCAGTGACAGGCACCCAAGTGTATGTGCCTATATGTAGAACCTAACTATACCTGACCTATAGTCTAAGACATATTTATAATGCAAGTCGATACTTCAAATAAGATTCCTTTCACATTTTGTTATATTAGGATAAATATATAGACAACTAATTACCATAAAAACAATACAAAAATACTATAAAGTATGTATGTAGCAAGTTATATTTTAAAATGTATAAGATTAGTTAGATTTCTAATACAGTAAAGGTTATAATTACTCACTTAAACTTGAGTAGGTACCTAATTTGAATTCCTAGGTACTTTATTTCTTATGATTACCTATATGACCTAGGTATATGTATACTTATAATAAATATATTTCAAACCCATGTTCTTTAAATCAATATAAAATTATTTAAACACTACATTTCAATTTTTAACGTAAATATAATACTAAAGTTCTCACTAAATTTGAATTAGATGCTGGTTCAGTTGTGCTGGGATTATCGACTTATTCATCTAATCTTTTTCTTTTACATAAGTCTGCTATGGCATGTTTCATACTTAAATGTCTCATCATGTCTGATGTTGAAGACCGATTTTAATATATATAGTAGCAGTAGGGCACAAGCCACATTTAACTTTGTCACTAGTCAAAGAAAAATAAACAAAAACTACACTGGATTTACTCATTTTTAATAACAAAAATATAGTCCAAAAAATAAAAATATAATTAAAAAAATTTTAATTTGTAAATAAAAAAAAAAAATATATAAATATTTCATTTAACACACGAGCAACTACAAAACACTACTCCATGAAAACGAATGTGACAAATGACAAATAACCAATAAGTCATAAGATACCTATTGTACCAAACCAATATATATTTAATATCCGGAGGCTGGAATAACTGAAATCTAGAGTGCTAGCTTACACGCTAGGCAATTATTATTTATTCCCGAATTCAAACGTATTATATTTTGAGCGATTTATAGCGGTATTTCTAAAGTAGGAATTAACCGCCAAGTATGTAAGTCACTCTAGATTTCAGTTATAATTTGGGTTGGAATTTTGATGTAATTTTTAATTCTGATGTTCAAACACGTATGTTCACATAAAATATATTTCAGGTGATACTGATTAATGTAATGTAATTTTTACTCTGTATTTGTTGACATATTTAACTCTAATTAATTTTAAGGACATTTATCAAGTTTTTAGAGCGTTTGTCAGAAATTATGTATAAGCTCTTAAATATTTGGTGATTTTATCACGCGTTTCGGCGTCTGATCACCGAAAACATGCATGTTTATTGTTTAGTATGTACTATGTAATCCACTAAATACTAAATAGTTAATTGATAAAATATTAAAATAATAAATAGTTACTAGCAGTTTGATGAATTGCATTCAAATACATTTTTTTTCATATAGGTAGGTACATTTTTTTTTAATCAAATACCTATTAACTACCGTTTTAAATACTTTAAAAAAAAATTATTCCTAACCCGCGTTAATGGTTTCCATCCATCCTGGCAAATATTAGAGGGGAAAAAACAATATTATTTTAAAATTTGAATATCAGCCCATGTCATAATTAATAATAATAATTATTATTATTAAGTAATAAATAGATTTTTATATCATTAGCCGATAATGAATATAGACAGATATATGAATTATTCATATCTAATATGCAGTAATATCTATGGAATCGAGCCTAGTTGAATATGATATGAATATGATAAACAGGCTGTGAATTGGAAGAGTTGAGAGTCGTTTGATTCCGACTCAGCGGAATGAGTTAAAATTCCCATCCCTACGGGAGACTGGGGAAACGATTACTGCTTCTGTTAGTATGTATTCATGTCAACAGATGGCTTGTCAATACTGAAAACACAGAGTCGTGGGAAGGAGTCTGTAGAACATCTATGTATAACGGCATATTACATATGGCTAATATTTTTGCCCCACACAACGGGGAGCAGGTGTGTTTGTAAGGCTGGCGATCGGTTGTATTTATTCTATTCACCACCGTGATGATAGGTGTTTTTACATAACTTTCATTTTGTGGGCCAACTTTTGTTGTGTTGACTGTTGATGGCCACGGTCGATTGATGCTTGTAGATGTAGTTCTCTTGATTATGAATATGTAATTTGTTGCTGAATTGACTTTTGTTTGGGTTTGTCAGGGAAAGACATTAGATTACCGAAGGGCGGCCCAGTGGCGGATCCAGAGTTAGGAAACTGTGGGTCAGGAAATTTCAAGGGGCCACTTATTAAAACCAAATTAGAAATCTATACTTGTGTACTAGGTATATAAAACAAAAAAAAGGTGCTCCGCTGTACAGTAGGTTACAAGTGGGTCACTGTTGTATAATGGATAGTATTAAATTTGAATTCAATGATATAATATCATTGTATAAGAAAAACGATTCTGAGAAGAGACGGTATGTCAGTCTAGGTATAAGGCATATTATTTTCTTATCTATCGTATTAAAAAAAATTTACCTATAATAAATTCCAAATTAATGATATCCCAATATCCATTAGGTACTTATAATGCGTTATACGTCAACAACAAACCCTGATACTATCATAGTCCATACTCCATAGGTATATAATAGTGTACTTTAGAAGTTTCAAGTACCCACGAATAATATTACACAATCACAAAAAAATAACTAAAATAGTTATTCTAGGTTTTTTTTTATGTAATTTTATCCAAAGTTGAACTTAAAATGACTATACAAATAAACTGCGCTTATGTATTTTTTAGATTTTTTGGTAACAGAATTAACTACAATGGTGAAATCATGTTTTAAATTTCCAATCCTTAGATATAAAAGTTGAACATTTTATACATTTTTAACTACAATATAATTATTCAATTTTAAATTTGATAAATTTTGTCAAAATTCGATCTTTAAATGCTTATAACAAAAATTGTGCAGCCTATGTATTTTTAATATTTTTCAACTTATATTGTAACAATATATCAGGAGCCTTATATTAAATTTTTACACTTTTTGGCATAACAGATATAACTTTATTGATATTTATAGAAAAAAAAACTAAAAAAATTGAAAACTGAAAATGTCCGTAAACAGATCAAAAAGAGTCAAAATATTTTTGCTGTATACCTAACCTGCTGTACATTAGGTTACAACTTACAAGTGGGGGTCGCTGTAATGAATGGTATTAAATTTGAATTTATAATTATATAAAATATCATTGTATAAGAAAAACAATTATTTTCAAAATTGTACATTGTATAGAAAATGCTAATATGAACATTCAGTGAAATTTTCATGTATCTACAGTTATTTGTTTTTGAATTACAACAAAATAAGGAAATCGCTACATGAGAAATCGAGTGAATATCCAATGTTGTAAAAATTTGAATTTCAAACGCTCATAAAAATTTAATTTGACTGTCCGGTAGAGATTTTTTTATTGATAAAGGTAGACAAACTTATGAGTAATCTTGTATTACATTTTCAAATCTTAGATTTAAAAATAAAAATTTTTACGAATTCTTAACTCAAAATAATTTGATAATTTTCGTGATTTTTCCATATTTTGTCAATTTTTGAACTTTAAATGCTTATAAAAAAAAACTGTGACCAACGATTTTTAATATTTTTCATCTGCCTTTGAAACAATATACTAGGAGCCTTCTATTAAATTTTCAAGTTTTTTTAACCAACAAATAAAATTTTATTGATATTTCTAGAAAAAAAACTAAAAAAAAATGAAAAATGAAAATGTCCCTAAACTGTTCAAAATAAATCAAAATATTTTGAAAATGTTATCGTGTATAGAAAATGCATATAAACAACCAGTGAAAAATTCATGTATCTACAGTCATTTGTTTTAAAGTTACACCAAAAACCAAATTCAATTTTCTGAAAAATCGATTTTGCGTAAAAATTGCCGTTTTTCCTTAATTTTTCTTTTGTTTTTCTTGGCGCTTTTGAAAAGTACTGATAATTTTAAATTTTGACCTCCCAATGCACCAACTATATTCACTTCCCAATCGAACAAGATACTGAAGTCGAAAATCGAAGCATTATTTCGACTACTTATCGTGTACACAGACACAAAAAAAATTAAAATTTAAAAAAAAAACACACATTGTAAAATCAATACATTCATCGTTCCACTCAGAATCTAAAATTCATTTATACTATATGTGTGTTTATTTAAGTGTCCAACTACTCAAGATCGGAAAAGAGGCCAATTTGATCAGAAAATATTAACTGTGGGTCTCAGCAAGTCGTATGTGCAAATAGTGTTGATGCGGTAACAAGACAGTAGAGCGCGCCACATAATTGGTCGCTCATATTTTCTGTCCCGTTACAATATACTCGTTAAATAATTAGGTAGGTATAGGCTATATTATATTTTAACTGAATAGAACCAAACAATTTCCCTAAAGATTATTTGACTCATATTGTCTGGACCAAGGATGACTTATGACATGCAGATTTAAACATAAACCTTAATTTTTATTTTACCTACTACCTAAAATATTTTAGATTTAAATATTTTCTCTATTTGAAAAATCAGTCGCCTAAATTCATCATACTTTAATGATAATTTGAATTTTGAAACTAAATAAATTATTATAATAATATTTACATTATATTATTTACTGACAGAAATACAAAAAAAATTTCACATTTCACATTTTTTCTAGTAGATTTACTCAATTTTGTTGTATAGAATTACTTGTTGTATAGAAATATAGACCAACATTACAATTCCTAATTATATCTAAAATACATATATAATTATGTTCACAAATCTAAATAAATACAAATATTATATTCATTAGTAAATAAATAATAATGTTATAACTTATAAGTGTAATTATTGAGTAAATGTTTTTGTAATTAATTAAGAAGCTGATTCTATTATTTTCTTTTAAAACACCACTGTAAAATCAATACATAATCACATCCTTTAGAATTTATCATATAATAAATATGTTGGAGACTTTTTTATAGACAAATTAAATGTTAAATTAAGAGTGATGGCGATAGGTGACTGTAACTAAAATTTAAATTACATGTGAACGGTGATTTTTCCGGCTGATTTCCTTCTCGCAGTCCGTCACTGAATTTAGTACTTACCCGCCAGTGGCGAATAGGCTTATATTTTATTACTGGGAAGTAATTTGAATAAGGGCCCCCAAAAAATAAGATGTGAGCTACATTTTATTTTGATATAACAATACAATATAAAACTATATAATAAGTAATATACAGGCACGTACACAGAATAAAATTTCGGGGGGGGGGGGGGGTTTACAAAATAAAGCAATACAAATTGTACAGCAACATAATAAAACAATGTCTTCCTACTTACTCATTATTTTTAATTTTTTAATTATTATGCTACATTTTCAAACTTTATTATGTATGTCATTTGTTCAGTGTTCAGAAGTAAGTATATTTAGGAAATAGGAATATTAGGAATAATAATAGTAATAAAAATAAATAAAACTTTAAATAATATGTACCTATTATGAACAGAACAGAAATGTATTTGATTATTATATGCACATACAATTACCTAGGTATATTAACATTTTAAGTATAGATAGAAGAAAAAAATCAAACAATTTATATATTTTATATAAATAAAAATACAAACTAAAGTATAAAATCCCATTTTCGTGGTAACATTGCAAATCTATCGATAATTTCTTCCACATTTAAATCAACATTTCGGTATATGTTTAGTAAAGCCAATCCAGTAAGTCTCGTTTCTCCCATATTGTTTCGTAAGTATGTTTTAAGTCTCCGTAGAGTTGAGAATGACCGTTCAGCAGTAGCAGTTGTAACAGGTAATGTGGCCATAATTGTCAAAAGACTGTGAATGTTCGGGAAAAAATCATAAGACATTGCAGACAAAGTAGTCAATGATGTAGTTGGACGGTCTCTATCAGATACATTTTTCCATTTAGCTAGCCATATTTTAATTTCTGCGTCAAATGTTTCATAATTAGGTAAAATATCTTTATAAAAAAGCGCTACCTCTTGAAAATCTTTTATATCAGTTGTAGTTTTAAGAAAATTTGGAATAAGTGATTGTAGTTTGGCCATTACATGATGATGATTAGTAAATCTATCTTGTAATTGACAAATAAAATGATCCAAAAACGGTAAAAATATTGATCTTTTGTAATACTGTTCCGGAGAATCAGATGGAATATTGTTACGTGCAGTATGTCGACCTACAGTTCTTGGTGCCTCAATAATTCCTTCTAACATAGACTCTTCTACATTAGAAAATATTTGTTTAAACTCATCATCGCCATTTTCTCTAATTTCTTTAAATATTTGATACACATCTGTTACTCGCTCATAACAATATGACAAATCAATATTTACTTTTTGTAGTGCTGTAGATAGTGGTAAAGTTAAAGAAAAAAACTTCTCAATCACATGTAAAGCTATGATAAAAACTGAGTTATTAATGGAATTTGAAAGCTGAAAAGCTGTACGTGATGTTTCTATATTTGAACACTCTTCTAATTTTTTTAATGCATAATAAATAGCTTTATATAATTCTTTAAATCTAATTAAGCTTTCATGTCGATCTACCCATCGCGTTTCACACATTTTTATTAGAGTTTTTGTTCGACTTTGTGGGACATATTCATTAATACATTCAATCAGTGTTTTTGTTCTTTGCGATGAAGCTCGGAAAAATGTTATTACTGAAGATACAGTTCCAATACAGTTTCTAATTGATACGATTTTACATGAACTTCCTACAGCCAAATTCAAAGAATGAGAAGCGCAATGCACATAAAGCGCATGTGGAACAGCCTCTAAAATATAAAAATTAAATTATA
>CARXXK010001810.1:0-13126 GCA_949089665.1 Macrosiphum euphorbiae
TTTTGTACATTTTGTGTAGTCGAACCCTGGGGAAGTGATTAAAATAAATTATTATATAGGACACGGGTCCACACATAATATTATAAATATATATAATATTCAAAATCAAAATACACAGGCGAGGTATGAGGTTTTTTTTTGTGCATGTGTCGTTGCTGCTGTATGCTCATTTATTGTTTGCGATGTTTTGACAGCCATAAAACCGAGCCCAGTGACGACGAAGACGACAACGGTATGAAAAAAAAACCCACACACGTCGGTGGTAGGTATTTTTCTGTACACGAAATCTGCGTTTTTGTTGTGTGTCACTCGTCGGATTTACGTCGTCGTCGTCGTCGTCGACGAATAGTCCGATTGGATTATTATTATTTATTATATTCTGCCGATAATCTTCCGCGGTATAGACGATGAGGTTTCCGTCGTCGCACGGCCGATGTCATTCAAAGAAACAATTTCAAACATTTTAAAACATGCTCATCAACATTAAAAAAAAACCAGCAATCACTGGAGTAGAATAGTTTTTTTTTATATTTAAAATTAATAAGCTGGGATAAGCAATATACCTACAGGAATAAAAAAAGATTTTATAATATTATTTTGTGTTACTTATATTATTATATAAATTCTACTTTTTCAAAAATTAAAAATACCTAATATGGTAAATCTGTATTAGTTCTCCTTTACACTTTATATTAAGTGTATCCCACTATTGAATTATAGTTAGGGATGGGCCGCTACCTCATTTTACCGATATATGCAACCGATAAAACACGATACCCGATATATTTGAAAATCAACATTTTCGGCACAAACCATCATGAACCAATATTAAAAGATCACCGATACTATACTAACCTAAATACTATTATTATTGATTATACATTCATAATCAATGCTTTTATGCTGATAGATTTGGTTTATTTTTGTATCGGTTCAAATATCGGTTTAAAAAAAAAACTGATACCACCGATATCGGTCCATCCCTAGACCCTAAATATATAGTCACTATTATAAATATATAGGTATTAAATTTGCATTCCATGAAAGATTATTGAACATAAAAAAACGGTTCTCAGCAAAGGTGCTGGATGGCAGTGTGATAAAAAAAAACATTTTTAATTCAAGGGAGGAGGGGGGTTATTTCTATTACCAATTCAATTAATGTATTTTTTTTCAAAATTTAATATACCTACTTATATTATGAACATTGTTGATTTATGATATTATAATAGCCCCCCCCCCCTCACCACCCCAAATGGCACCACTGTTTTAATTCAACAAGGTCTGGTCGCTACATTTTAACTTTTGTGGAACGGTCAATAAATAGGCCGTACCACCGTCTCAACACCGAATTTGCTCTTTAGTTGAACCGTCAATAAATGAACCTTACAACCGTCCCAACACTAAATTCGAACTTTTGTGGAACTCGGTGCACTCCATGTTAAATCCGGTATGCAAAACACTGATTAGACCGTGTCTGGAACGTGATTTGAACGCAGTGCAGCACCGCTATTTTATATATGATTGTAAACGGTGTATGCACCTTAATTGTTACTCGGGTGCATATTATACCACGGTAACACACCACACGAGGCATACAAAGCAGGGTCGGGCGTGTGCGATCATTCGGAAAATACTCTGTGTGTGTGTGTATAATAATATTGTACGTGTGTATAATATTTTATAGGGTGCGTACCCATATAATATTTATTATATATATGAGTTTAGTATTGTATAGTCTTTTGCCGCTTCTGCTGCCGCCGAGCGTATTCCTTGTGCACGACCTCAAGGGATGTTTTCTTCACATATTATTATTATTATTATGTGTGTGCCGCTTCCGTTGTCGACCGCGAGCACAATTGAACTCGGGGGTGGTCGATGTGAGTGGTGCTTTGGCTGGAGGGTAGAGGAGGGTGCAAAGTGGAAATGAAAGAAATCGACGACGGGGATGGCATTCATCGCACACTCGCCGAAGTATATAGGTACGAGTTTTTGGGTGGACAACGATTTTCCAATGACTAGGAGGTCCGCTGTCGAAAATTGGCTTCGGGAGTTGGAGCGGAAGATATACGACAAGGGTGTACAAAAACTGGTCCCTAGGCTTCAAAAATGTATTGATCTTAATGGCGATTATGTAGAGAAATAATGACATGTTTTGACACTTATCTCGTAAATTTCATTTAAATAAATCAATTTTTCAATTTTTAACACATGTTGTAACCTTACTTTCTGGACGTGCCTCGTATTATAGATATTATATTATGTGTCAAATCGTCAAACGATCGAACACGTATGTGCACCTAATATTATAGTATAGTTGCAATATGAATATATACCAAATTGTTCTACAAACTACGGCCGTAATAATCCTATCTATATCGTATGATGCGCATAGCAAATGAACAACCATCATTCCCTACCTAAACTAATCTTATTGTTATAATTGTTATTTACTGTTCTATTAAAAATGTAATTATTAATATTTAAATATTTAAATGTAATTTTATACTTAGTGTACACTTGTAATGTAATTGGGCTCTGCCCGTAATGTTTGAAATAAATAAATAAATATGTACGATAAAACATATTATTATACATATGCCGGGTTGCATGAAACCGAACTTTAAATTTATTTAATGAACAGTTTTAACGAGCCGTTAAATATTTTTACAGAAGCGTTTGGGTTGCACAAATCGTACAATAAAAATATATTGGTATTAAACATGATACCGAGGTTAGTGTAGAAATTTAAGTTTATCACAGAAAAAGTGATAAAATCCTATGATCTAGATACTGTATCAACAGCTGTTTGAACTTTTAATTTTGAATATGTATAATAACAATAATTGCTAAATTCTACAAATTGTGAATTTGTAGTCTACTAGTCTGTACTTAATCTTTCTTCGGCGTTTTCGGTTCTGTTCATCAAATTCCTCCAAAGGATTTGATCGATCTCTAAATAACCTCGGTCTAGGTAAATGACACAAAATACCCAAAACCAATTCATCATCGGAAATCGATAAACTTGAATCAGAACTCGACATTTTTACTATTTTCGGTTATAGCTTATAAGTATTAAGAAAAAAATTTAGTAAGTACGACCAACTACAGGGTAGGTATAGTGACGACGTACTACTGACACCTGAATACGTATGCGTGATAACTGATAACTGTAGGATTATCGAATGATTAAAATTTAAAGAGCCGAAATCGGCTCATTAGTTTAATGAGCTGGTAACCTATATTTTAACGGCCCAATAAAACTATTGAACGTTTAAAGATTGTTTAACAGATGAATAAAATTTTAATCATTCGTTAGCGCGCTAACGGCTCGTTAAACATTTAACGGGCGTTCATGCAACCCGGCATATATAGTATATTATTATACCCGGAGAAGAGAGAAATAACAATTTTTTATTCGTGTATAAAATAAAATATGTAGTCGTAATATTATATAAGTCGTCGTGACATCAGGGTATCGTCATCTGTGGGGTGCAATGGTGTGCATATAATATATTTGAGTCTCATAGATGCACTTTATATTTTACAGATAATGTGTTATTGCAGGAATTGATAGAAACTGTTGTAGGTAGCTAAAATCATGAAGCATAAATGTGTATAGTATAACATACGTCATGACACAATTTCCGTGATAAAACTATAAAAGTGATAATTTTTTTTTAAATTTAAATTCTCCTCAAGGTACCTATCTCGCATATAATATAATATAATAATATAATATTATTATTTATTATACTGTGAATAATTCAATAATCTCGTAACGTGCGTGGCGCTAGACCGTATGTCACACACGAACACGAATTCGGCCGTCCCAACACATTATAATATATTGTAAACGACGATACGAATTAAAACGTACCATTGTCGTCATTATTATTGTATACTATTATAGGTATATACAGGACGTACTGTACAGCGGTGTATTTAGGTTTTTGTCATATGATTTTATCCAGTACCCCATTTTTAAAGCTATAGATGCCCATTAAGTTAGGACTCCGAAAATGTTTGCATATTATTTACAGTCTTTTTTTTTTTGGGGGGGGGGTCCCCTTGATCTACCCGTAAATATGCCACCGGTAGTATAAATATTACCAGGGCTGGAGATGCCAGTCGAGCATTCAAGAAAAACTCGAAAGGCCGCTAATTTTTTGGGCTGGTACGAGAAAATTTCCTCATTACGATTTTTATACCGGCTATATAGGTAGGTACATACTATTATTCAACAAATTTGATAATAAGGTCATTATTATTTATTAATATTATAATTTGTCCAATATGGGTGACCATAGCAAATTATGGTCCGGTACCAAAATATTTCTCGGAGGGATGAGACTATACCAGGCTCGGATCCAGAGGGTGGGCTGGGTTAATTTTCAAGATGATTGGCATTCAAGTTGCTATTTTAGATAACACGTCACGGTCACACGTGTACTCGTAATATTATTCTGTCTGCTGTGAACTTCCAATTCGCGATACCTGAATCCACATTTTAATTAAATAATTAAAATATTAAAATTTGTTGGAAATCCATCTATGAATTGTTGATGTGCTGAGCATATATATTTATTTTGAAAGTGATCTTTCTTTTAAAACGAACCATAAAATGATAATTAATAAATCGTTTAAGATGTTAGGCTTTATTAATAGAAATACTAAAGATTTCAAAAATCCGTTATGCTTAAAAACCTTGTATACATCTTTAGTTAGATCCAATCTTGATTTCGGCTCCGTAATCTGGTCATGCAAATACTTGACATATATAAATGATTTAGACAATGAACAATATAAATTTTTAAAAAGGATTTCATACTTATCGAATATTCCATTATCTAGGGACTCTCTCCATCTAACTCAAGATTATATTGGCCTTGTTTCTCTTTCACTTAGACGGAAATTAACTGATATTATGTTTGTCTATGATCTTATTAATTACAATATCATGTGTCCCGAATTGTTGTCTGAAATCAGTTTTCGAATTCCACATCTAATTACACGTAGTTCAGATTTATTTTTAGTTCCTCATTATAAAACGAATAGTGGTACCAATTCTTTTTTCTCTCGAGCTTTAATTTTAGCTAATAAAATTTGTATACATTTAGATAAATTTTTTCTCTCACGCAATTGTTTTAAATCTATATCTATGTTATTATTAAAAAATGTTGATTGATTAATATAAAAAAAAAAAAAAAAAAATGTTTATAATGTAATTATAATTTTATATTTTTATATTTTTATTACTTTTAATTCAGAATTAATTTTATATTATTTTTATCTGTATTTGTTAGGTGTTACTACACTTACTTAGTTTTTAGTTTTTATCTAATATGTTTCCTTTATATAATTTGTAAAAGGGTATATATACCCGTTGATATACAACATAAATAAATAAATAAATATACATCAAATAGGTAAGTTTTATTTTGTTTTTTTAGCTATTTATTAAGGCATAACCATTTATTTTATATTTAACAAATTGTTTGCGAAATTATTGAATACCTACTTACACGAAAACAAATACATACCTAATACCTATATGTACAGTATATACACGTAGATTGTTATATTATTATAGTAAATAGTTATTCAAGCTCTGTAATCCAAGCTCCAAAATGTTTTTAGACTTTGACACACTTATAAAATTGCCAGGAATTTCTACAGATAATCAATTTATTGAAAAGTTGAGAGCACAATGTGATTTAGGAAAAAAAATGTTTGCTGCGGATTCAAATTCTATAGAAGCCTATTTATCAATTAAAAGCATGGGAGCATCATTCTTACAGCTAGAAGAAGTGTACAGACGAATTTTAGTTATTCCCATTTCAAGTGCTACAGCTGAAAGGAGTTTTTATACAATGAGGAGAATTAAAACGTATAATAGATCGTCCGCAGGATTTTTCAATGGGAGGGGCTTGACATTTAGTTACAATTTAATTTTTATTTTGTCCAGTCTAATAATTGCAGTATTTGGGGTATTTTAAAATGTTTGTAACTTTTCAACTCTTCTGGTAGAAAAAATGCTCTGATCATAAGCTTCGATGCCCAGTGTATGTTTTTGGAAGCAAATTGGATCTATAGTTATTAGATAGTACTTTTAGGAGGTCGAAATTGAAAATTCTTAGTGCTTTTAAAAATAATTGGAGAGAATATAATGAAAATTTATTTAAATTGTTTGGTAACAAGCTTGGTCATACCGTCTTAACTTGGATTGTATTTGATTAATTAAAATTTTTTTTTCTATAAATGTCAATAAAAAATATCAAAAAAATAAATGTCAAAAAGCTTAAAAATGTAATACGTAAGTTTTTTTATTATAGCTAAAATATTAACAATACATAGGCATCATGGTTATTTTTTATAAGCATTTAAAGTTTAAATTTCGTCAAAACCACTGTTAATTTGTAGTTCAAAACTTATAAAATATAAAATATGTATATCTATAAAGGCTAGACAATTTAATACAAGGTCTTTCATACAAATAGTTCATACTTTTACCGAAAAATTACAGATAATTTATGAAAATTGGTATGCAAATTCAATGTTTTTTCAAAAATGAATTCATTCTGGTAAGACAATAAGACATATGAGATTTACTATAGTTGACAGTTTAAACTTAATTAATATTTTTTTGAAAAAGTAATAATAATACGGGAAATTGAAGGGGGCTTCAGCCCGTTAGCCTCCCCCTGCGGACGCCACTGAGATCGACCATGACCGGAAAACGTTTACACAACCTAGCTCTGCTATCGATTGAACGAGAAAAAAGTGAAGAGTTAATACAAAATCCAGACGAAATTTTAAATGAATTTTATGAATTTGCTAGTAATAAGTTAAGAAGGTTAAATTTTTCCATGTAACTATGTATTTCAATATATATTTTTTTTAACTATTATTATATTTATAACTAAATGAAAATTATTCTTTATTAAATCTTAATTTTACTGCATTATAATCTTATGTGGTTAAATTAACGGGCCCGCCCAAAAAAAATATTCCTGGATCCGCGCCTGGACTATACACAATCTGGCACTGCGAGTATTACGAGTATTATAGGTACCTACGTCGTATAAAAATAATTATGTTGCTAAATATATTATTCTGAGGTAATACCTATCAGAGAATAACAACAACAAGAAGTTTCAAGTCTCTATATAAATAATATGTTATAGACTATAGTTATATCAAAATAACTCGAATCGTTTGATGAAAAATTGTTATTTTTGTTTAAATATCTTGTTTTGTAAAATTTTATTTTCAAACCCTGACAAAAATTATTGTTGCTTTCCACTGTATCTTAAAACTCCAATTAGAAAAACTATAACGACGAACTTGAATTCAACTTTAAAACATTATTTGCATTCAAATTTGACGCGTTATAATTAATTGTAATTATAAATAATTTTTTAACGTTTGCTTTATTTACAAATTTTGATCATCAAGCGCTTACAAAAAAACGCCCTTACTATAAATTATATTAGTACTTGATAAGTTTAATCGAACTCGACCCTCGAAGGTCTACTATAATAGACAAGCATATTATTATATAATATAGTATCTATATTATAATATGGGCACAAGCGTCGTGTTTTACACATAATAATTAAAAAAATAAATTGGTACACCCAATGTCACTATAATATTAAAATATTCGATAACCGCGAGCACGTTGACACTTAAACTTTCGACTAATATTATATTATATTGTAACACGCGTTAACATGTGTAGTGGATACTTATATAATAGGTATTTTTATTATTATACAACAATTATAGGTACGCCTCTTACGAACTAACTAGTTCCTAACCTAACATCGTCATTCGTCATATACAGTGGTCGCCGCTTATTATAATCACGGTTAATGTTATCAATCGTTTATTGTTATAGAAAAGTATAAGTACGGGCCGGATATATACGTTAATGTGTAAATTATATCGGTTATTGTAATCAATACGCCGCATTATATTATCAGTTTGAGGTCATAAAATCATCATTATATACGAGTATTTTTACTCAGATTTTGAAAATTGGCTGAAAATCGATGAAAATATACCTACTACATCAAATTTTACTGAAGAAGATATTGTACATGCTTTATCACAAACAAATGAACACGGAGAAGAAATTGAAAATGAAGAAATTGAGCTCGAGCCACAAACAGATTCTGAAAAACCTCCAAGTTTTTTTAAAATGAGAGAGGCCCTACGAGTATTACGAAGGGGAGTGCAACAACACTCATCACATTTTGAATTACATTACAAATACGAAAAATTTATCAATGATCTTTCAACGGTAAAAAAAAACCTATATCAATAAAAAAATATTGTTCAAGTCAGTAATAGTTAATTTTTTTTTTTTTTTACCTACAAATATGCTATAATTAGTAATAAATAACAATAAATTAAATAATAATATTTTTTAATAACTATGTGTATATCAGTATATTATGTATATTAAATTTAATGCAACACTTCATTATTATTATTTTTTTTTTTGATTGAACGTAGGTTTTATTATTTTTTAAACTTTTGTTTAGTGTTATCAATCGGATTATGTTATCAGTTTTGTCCCGTACCAAAGTGATTACATTAAGCGGCGACCACTGTATATACATATATAATAGGTATAACCTAAGCCTTTATATAGATACTATTATAATAAAAATATATACAGGTAATACGCGACTTATGACTATAGCGGTTGTCAGCAACACCGCTTGACGTATATAATAATATTATGTGTGTATAATATTATATCAATATCGTGCCCACAGCCAAAGGAGGTGTTATTTATTGGATTCATATATATACCTATTTATGTATATTATATTTATAAATATAAATACAAGCACATTAGTATAAAATATTATACCTACTTGTACACAAATATAATATAATATTATGTAGGTACACCACCGTCGATCGCTTAAAACTCGTTTTCGGTGTGACGTCTGATTACAAAAAAAAAAAAAAAAGGTGGGCAAGTGGGTGTCGCTCTGCTGTATAGTAGGTTACAAATGGGCCACTGTACAATGGATGATATTAAATTTGAATTCAACGATATATTATCATTGTATAAGAAAAACGATTCTGAGCGGACACGGTATGTCAGTCTAGGTATAAAACATATTATATACATATCTATGGTATTAAACAAAAAATTGACCTATAATAGGTACCTATAATAAATTCCAAATTAATCATATCACAATATCCATTAGGTACTTATAATGCGTTTTACATCCACAACAAACCCTGATACTATTATAGATAAATAATAGTGTACTTTAGAAATTTCAAGTACTCACCAATATTATATTATACAAACACAACAAAATAACTAAAATAGTTATTCTAGGTTTTTTAATATGTAATTTCGTCCAAATTTGAATTTAAAATGTCTATAAAAAAAAAAACTGTGTTCATATATTTTTTAGATTTTTTGGTTACAGTACGACCTATTTATGAGAACCTTTGTTTTAAATTTGCATTTTCGTGATTTTTCCATATTTTGTCAATTTTTGAACTTTAAATGCTTATAAAAAAAAACAGTGACTAAGGATTTTTAATATTTTTCAAATGCCATTGTAACAATATAGTAGGAGTCTTGTATTATATTTTCAAGTTTTTTTAACCAACCAATAACATTTTATTGATATTTCTAGAAAAAAACTAAAAAAAAATGAAAAATGAAAATGTCCCTAAACAGTTCAAAATAAATTAAAATATTTTGAAAATGTTATCTTGTATGGAAAATGCAAATATAAACAACCACTGCAAATTTCATGTAAATACATTCATTTGTTTTAGAGTTACACCAAAAACAAAAATCGATTTTCTCGAAAACAGATTTTGCGTAAAAAATTCCCGTTTTTCCTTAATTTTTCTTTTGTTTTTCCCGGCGCTTTTGAAAACTACTGGGAAATTTAAATATTGACCTCCCCAATGCACCAACGATATTCACTTTCCAATCGAACAAGATACTGCAGAAGTTTAAAATCGAAGCATTATTTCGACTACTTATCGTGTACACAGACACAAAAAAAAAAAAATAAAAATAAAAAAACACACATCATTGTAAAATCAATACATTCATCGTTCCACTCAGAATCTAAAATGTGTTCGTGTATAATACATATCTTACCTGTACGAAAAACCATGGTAAAACATTAAAGTGCGAGCACAGACGATCCGCCAACTATAATATTATAATAATATTATGCACCTACGTTCGCTTCCCCACACCTATACATATAGCGAGTGCGATCAGTTCGTAGGATATATTTATTTTTTTATTTTACTTAACCGTTCGCCGCTTCATATTTTATCGTTATTGTTAAATATAAATCATAATAAATAATAATATATTGTGATAAGGATATAATAAAATATGGCAGCTGCAGAGTTATGGGAAAATTCACTCGCGGAGCCGGCACCAAGCGGTCTTGTAGTACTCAGAGTCGAATATAATAATATGTAGGTAGGTATATAAAACGAGTTTTAACCCTTAACTTGGTATTGTATCTTTTTGGATACACAAAGTTTGTGAATTTTTATACGGAATTCGATGTACAATATTTTTATTTTTATTATTTGTACACTCTGATAAATGTCATATCTCCCACGTGAGTACACTACGATAACGTTTCTATGATGATTGGGATTGATAATAACTGTTTTTTGTTATCATTTTTTGGAAATTTAAAACCGATCAAACTCGTTGACTTCAACTGCTAATTTCATCAAATTTTAATGTGTTACGAGAGTCTATTTCGCATCAACTCATTTAATATGTGTATAATTATCATTTTTATGTAAAGTTTCTAATAATATATGCAATAATGCTTATTTTATATCAATTTTAAAACTATGTATCCAAAAAGATACATTGCTAGAATTACCTTTTAATATGATTATTGTATATGGATCCAAAAAGATACATTGCTTGATTTCTTTATTATGCTAGTATTGAAATTACATATTCAATGTATACAATAAGTATTATAAAATACATATTTATATATTATCTAACTTATACAATAAGTATTATATTATAAAACATATTTTTTTAGATCATTCCAAAAAAATGCAACGCCGTAGAGCAGAAAAAATGAAACTACATAGTTAATTTTAATTTTAATTTTTAAATATTCCTATGTTAGTATTAATTAAACACTAATTTCTGTGATAATTAATACTGTTCTTAAATAAAATGAGTCTGAATTGTTATATTAAAAGTTTAAGTTTTAAGTTACTGAAATTTTACATAATAAAAGGTACTTTTATGTTAAAATTAGATAATTTTATACTTGGTTTTTTATACATGATTTCTGGCAATGTATCCTTTTAGATACATGAATATTAGTATTGGTTTATGGCAATGTATCTTTTAAGATACAACTCATAACTTTGAACTTTCAAGTCCAATATTTTTTTTGACAACATTTTTGAATTCAGCGACCTTAAATTAGTTTGAAAATATCTACTTTAAAATTTTCCTTCTAATATTTTAATGCTTGCCAAGTTAAGGGTTAAAACAGACGTACCAAAATCTCATTTTTTTGTGCATACAAAGCAACAAGACGTATATTATTATTATTATTATTATTATTATTATTTATTACGTAGGTACTTCTTATTTATAAATAATTATAACGAGCGGCCAGTGTTGCAATAGCCAAGGCTAGGACCACACAATAGAATATAATATATGATTACTACAGTATTACGCATGGTGTACGTGGCACAATATATTAATTACTATTAACGAGTGCCACAAGGAAAAGTTAGTTCCTAAAGTACTAGAGGAGCCATAGCGAATGCTTAAGTAGGACCTTGTAAAGGACCATGTAATCTGACTGCTGTCTACTATATAAAGGCTCCCCAGCAGGGAGACCAGACACACTATTTCTGCGTGACGACTAGTTGACAGTATTCATGCTAGCAGATATTTGTCTTAAATTGTAACATTACTCTGAGTGCTTAAAAAGTATTAACCGCTAACCTTTGGTCAATAAATTTATAATAATAATTAATTTGACTACGTGTTACTTCATTTGATTCGACCTTGTCAACCGAACTCCACATCTGGTTCTCAACACCAGTGCAGTATTCCATTAGCAAATATACATGAACGTCTATAATCTATATACTTTGAGAAATATAGCCATCGCTGTTAATCGTGAATTAGTATCGAATTTAGTGTATTCCTAAACAATATTAATATGTAAGTTAGTGTTGAATTATGTGTTAGCATATAATAATCATTCGATTACCCACTGCATTATAAAGGCATCGCGCGTGCAGTGTGTGAATATTATAAATCGGCTACGAAACCCAATACACATAAAGGCGGGTTTCCACTTTCCCCTGTGTATAGTGTACACGAAAAATGTTCAGCTATGTCCAACAACACGGTATCATGGTTAACCGTGTGGTAACTGATCGTAAACAACTAATCACATCAAATGATTTGTATGCACGTACTCTCATCCCGTCAAAGTCCAATTTATGATTATAATTATCTGGTTTTTTTTTTTTAAATTACTTTAACATATTTCAGACTTAAAATAAATAATAATACAATATATTTATAAAATGTTATAACTTATAGTATACCTAATTATATAATATTATGACAAAATGCTGTAATTTACAATGCTCTTACTAGTTAACTTTTCAGTACTTACCTAGGTTTCAGTAAACAATGTTGTATTTCAATAGACACAACATAGAATAATTTAAATATTTTATGTATTTTCATGTTTAGTTGTTTAATATTAAGGCAAGTACCTACTTACTTTGTATTGGCTCATTGCCATTTCTTCTTTTTTTTAAAAACAAACTTGTCCATAGTATAGAAATAAAATAGGTATAATTTACTTAAGTTAACAGAATAGGTAACTATTAAATTGAAATATTAAATGATTAATGTTTGTTATTTCTACAAAACTATAAAAACACGTCATAAAACTCGGGCCAAACATTTGTCAATCAAGGGACACACTTTGATTTTCAGGGGGGTATCCGGACAATTTCCAACCGGACATTTTCCCCCTGACTGTTTTTGGCGTAGTAGGACATTTTCCCCCGAAAAATGTTCCGATGCGGA
>CARXXK010001811.1:0-13110 GCA_949089665.1 Macrosiphum euphorbiae
AATATATTAGTTTTCTATGTGCTAAAACCACGATTAAAGATAGTATGGTTGCCCACCGACCCGTGATTCACATACTAGAAAAGTGTCTACCGAAATCACGATTAAAGATAGTATGGTTGCCCACCGGGCACCGACCCGTGATTCACATACTAGAAAAGTGTCTACCGAAATGAATCTCTACTTATCAGTATTAATGGTATTAAACAGCTGGAGACTTAAACACTAGCGCCTGCATGGTGTAGTGACCATAAACTCAACTACTATTAACCATACAGAACAATATTCTTATATTCCCGCGCTCATTATTTTTTTTTTAAATACTGCTGAATAATAATAATCATTAATCAGTAATCACTCATATTATGTAAAGTACTATATACATAATATTATGTATTCTAATTCTATAATAACTGTTTCAATCTTTCTGAAGCATAAAAACTAAATAACGTATACTCTATGCTACTAAATCGTAGCCCATTGTACATTTAACTGCGACCAATGTATTTTTTTCTATAGTATCGAATAAAATGACACAAATCAATGGAAGTTATTAATTTTATATTTTTTATTAGGGCTTAGGCACCTAATAATTCATTTAAATAAATCATTATAATGATTAAGTAAGTATGTACATAAATATAACATACAGGTAAATATATAAAAAATATATAATACTATTTTTGTTAACTTTTAACCAATTTTGAAAGTTTTTTTTTTGTTTTATTAATCTTTTTGTTATTTTGATTCTGTTGATAGCTGTATTGACGCATTCTCATAATCAGATAATATGAACAAATATCCATTAGTACATCTGTTCGATGTTCAGTGCATGGAAAATCAAAAGTTATATTTTGGCTTAAAAAATATTCAGAAGCATCTTCAAAAACATTAGGTGCATCAGAAAATTTAGTAAATGATAACTCTAATGACTTAAATATTTTAAAAATGTTATTATTTGGATGGGTCAGGTAGCCTCTACTTTTTATATTCACCAGATCGGCTTCAGGCCCAGTTTTAGAGGTATTTAAGTTCTTTAAATGTAACTTACATAATTCACATTTAGTTTTGGCTACTAAACGTTTTGATATATACCTATAAAATATAATATATTAATTATAAAATTAATTGATAGAAGTTTTGATTTGTAAAAAACTATCTAAGTAAATCAGTTAACTAAGATTAATACCCAGCCAGATAATACACTAGACAATCAAAAACAGTTGAGTCCGAATAATTGTGTTCTAAAAAAATGTCATCAGCTTCCCAACATCCGTTATCCACAATGTCATTTATTTTTTGTTTCAATTTTTCAATCTTATTTATTCTAGCTGGTGTATTTGTTGGATCACTAATTATCTCTTTTAGGTCTGCAATTGTTATTATTGGAATATTGTCTAAAGAAAATTAGTAAAATTAAGTGTTTCTGTAGGTATCTAAGTTTATATATATAAATGCAGTATATTATTTTTATTTACAAAATATTTACCTTCAAAAATTGTACAATTACCACTTTTAGGAGGTTTTATCAGTGAGTAAACTGACAACATCCTATAAAGCTGGAGGAAAGTTGGGGTTGATGGGTGGTCGTTTGGTCCAGCAACCTGGCGTATGATGCCAAAAAATTTCTGAAAAATTATAATGGTTAAGATTTCATTGTTTAATATAACAGTAAACAAAAAATGTCATCTTAAAATATACTTCTAAACAATCCTGGTTTAATTTGGCCGTCAAAACATATTTATAATTACAATCATTTAACAAATAGTCAATAAGGTCTATTGTTGACTTCAATGTTATTTTGAGGCCATCAGCTGTCGTTGTTGTTAAAAAATCATCCTTATTGATTAATTGGTCTTTTAAATTTGATTCCCATTCATTAATAAATTTAAATGCTTCTTTTAACACCTATTTAAAATAAAATATTTAAAAACTGCTGTGTATTATATATAGGTACTTACCTATTTTAACATTCAATATCTACAAAGCCTAGATAGTACAACTAGTTAAACAATAGTTAGTTAAATTAATTATAAACATTTAACACATACACAATACAATTACTATAGGATAGAGATTTTTCTTAATAAGTTTTGCAATAGGCATATTTCCTTTTCAGTTGCCTTATTAAATTTATAATATTTAAAAACATACACAATTTACATACCATGCATCACATGTAAGATAAATTACAAACACTTATAAGTTATAACATGTAAAAGCAAAATTAGAAACATATTTTAGCAAAGGCCACAAATCACAAACATTCAACATAAAAAACCTCTATATCATTGCTATTTTTCTTGATTCCTTCTGCTGGATATTTCCTGTTTAGGGAATCAAACATATTGTTCATGAAAACAGTAAATTTGACTGTTTCATCAGCATCAATAAAATTACCAATATTCTTTTTTTTATAAAATTCAATAGCAGAGGCCATTGACATACTAAACAACTAAAACAATTTATTTTTATTGTAAATAACACATTTTATAGATTTCTAACTCAAAAAATTTTAAATATTGTTTTACTAAAAAAAAATTTAATTCACCTGTGCTGCATACTTGACCTTCATCTTTGATAGGTTATTTAGCTCAAAGTGATTTTTATTGATTTTTGGGCATGCTTTAGTCAGGGAATTAGCTTCTATTTTAAAAATGTTCTGGTAGTGTTCCCATTGTATTGGACTTTTTGAGGGATGCACCTATAGTATTAAAGTAGAACAAAAATCAAAAGTTGTACTGAATTCAATTTACTACTTAGGAAGTTAAGACTTACTAATAATTGTTTCTTTTCATACAAACGGTTTCGTACTGTCTTTAAAAGGTGAGGTGCATCTGAAAATACAAACACCTTTCTACTGCTGTCGTAAGGATTTTCAAAGTGGTTTTTAAAATTTTCTGATTTTGCACTTATCTAATTTAATAAATTAAAATTATAAAAATATTAAAAATACATATTATGTAATTTTGGTAAATAGTCATTAAATCATTCATAGAATATGTATTATTTACCCCAAATAGATTCCACATTGTCCTGTTAGTTGTCGCACCGTCTGACGTCAGACCAACTACTTGACCACCAGCATTTTCCATAAGCAAAATAGCTCTTATTACGAGTTTTGCTAAATCAACTCCTAAAAGTATATATTGTTTTTTGAAAAGTTATTAATTTTAATTAGGTCAAATTAAAATATTATATTTTCTATTTTTTTTTATTTATATAATTTTTTTTTTAATTTTGGATATTTTATAGTATTGACCTTTAACAGTTCCATGCGATGCAAAAACAGCAATTGGCTGAACGAAATTATCAGCTAAGCTTTGCCACATGAAAACTAAAGCATGATTAGCCTTTTGGGAACTATCAGTTTTAGTGTTCAATTCTTCTCCAAAATCTTCCAGTCCCATGTAAGTTAAAGTACGACTATTCACACATATGTTTTCTCTTAAAAAAATCTCATCTAATACTAAAACTCCTTGTTTTTGTTGTTCTGATTTTAAATTAAATTTCTTTTTCAGAAGTTTAAAAAAATTATTGTCAAACCCACACCCAATTTCTACGGCAAGTAAATGTTTCCTGATTGTATTTACACAGGGTAGTGGCAGTGCCGCATTTAGACATTTTGAGCCCCGGTGCAAAAAAAAAATTGGCGCCCCCCAGGCCCCGGTGAAAAAAAAATTGCTCCTCCCACGGAAAATATGTGAGGTAGATCCTCATTACCCTTTAGATTTTGAGCGAAGAAAAGAATATTTGTTTAAGAGTGCTTTTTTAAAAAAATATTGTTTAGTAATTGCTTGATCCCTCCGCAAAGATATATTGGAATTTATGTCACTCAAACCTTGCTAATAATTTAGTATCATTAAGTTGTTTTTTTTTTTAAACATATTTAAGTAGGTACTTCATGGATAAATAAAATAAAATTATATAAAACTATGCAAATAAATATTTTATATTTTATTGTATATGGTATTTTATAAAATTAATGTAACTATATACAGGGCTGGTAGTGGTTTAAGCTATTTAAAAAAAGTGACTGAATTTATTTATAAAAGTGACCTGCATAAATTTGTTTCATAACAACTCGTCAACTTACCAGTTATTAAACATTAATTATTTTTGAATCTCTACATACCTATAGTTTAATTGATTCTTACTTACTTAATTTTGTAGAAATTACAAAAAATAATGATTATAATAAACACAAAATTTAATAGCAAATAATTAAATAATATTACCTATTTAAATGAATGATGTTTATAATATAGAATATTATTCAAGATCATTGTTTTGGAACTTCCTTTATTTTAATCATAAGTACAAAACTATGTAATATAAAATCAATACGCCGTATTGGTATTGCCCGTATTATTATAAATAACTGATGTCTATTGACATAATCACAACAAATTTGGGAACTAGATATATTAATAATTATCGATCGCTGTAGCTATATTGCTATAAATACATTGATTGTTTAAATAATAAATTTCAAACAGCATAATTATTATACTATAATAATATATACAATACTATTATACTAGATTATATTATATAATACTGTTATAAAAATAATTTAAAGTATACAATTTTAAAAAATCATAAGTAAAGACATTTCTGTCCACAAAATTTTGGCGCCCCTAAAATACTGGCGCCCGGGGCAGTTGTAGCCAGTGCCCCCCCCTAAATGCGGCCCTGGGTAGTGGTAGTATATTCTGGTCTCTTAAAAATTTATAACCACTTGGGGATCTGAAATTAAAAATTGTAATTCTTTAAGCATTATTATATAAATTGAATTTGTTAAATTATACCTTATTTGGAATAGCATACAAAGTAATAGCCAATTTTCACTATATTTTCTATTTTTAGGGTTTTTCAGTTTAGCAGCTTTAAATATTTCATGTATTAACTCAGATTGACTGTTGGGAATGTTAGAACTTTGTAATACTTTCTCAAGATTATGGTGAGTTATATTCTTCATTTTATCTTTTATATCGTTTAAATGATTTTGTAAACGGGCAATTTTCAAACTAGCTCTGGATAATTTTTTTGTTATTGTATTTTTTACCTTCCTTATTCTACTCATGGCTTTTCTTTTAGTTGGAGAAAAAAATGTCCTGGTAGATTGGTTATTCTTTTGACGTAACTTTTTGTTCTTTATAATATACCATAGGCGTTTACACCATATGCAAGTATCACTGAAAATAATTTAATGTTGAGATATACAATACATAAATTGTGATGCATATTGTATATATTTTAATTTTTTACTCAAGTTGAATGACTGACTACAAATATATTTCATACTTAATGCAATATAATTTTATATTAACCTATTACTGCTGTTGTCTTTAGGAAGTATTGTGGTACATTTTGGATGCCACAACATACCACATTTTTCAACTGGACTTATGGATAATTTTACGTATCCATATTCATTTGATGGTACTGCACCCTTACACAACCTAATATTGTCAAATATTTTAATTATCTTCTCTACTTCAGTGTGATTGTCTATATTAATATTTGAATTAACCCCAATATCTGATAATTCTATTTTTTTGTCAAAAGCATATAGAAATAACTCGGACTCTGTAAATAGAAAATAATATAGATTTTTATTTCTATAGGTTTATAATATTAATAATTTATATTATATTTTGTATACAAATTACCTTCATTTAAAACTAGTTGTTTTTCAATGCATCGCATTCGCATAACATTTTTTGTATATGATCCCAACTTATGAAATGAAATTATAGTCTGCTTATAATTGTTTTTTAGTAGAGTATCATCGATATCACAAAACCATTTTGTTGGTATATTTAATTTTAATATATTTATATCATTTAAAACTGATTTAAATAATGTCATTTTTTGTTCTACCTTTTAATCAGAAATAAAAACACAATAATGATATTAATAATACAAATTAAAACATTATTTAATTTTATAATAGGTACAGTACCTTTAATCTTTTAGGTATTGGGGACTTTAATTCTGTATTACATAAAGGTGTGTCTTTTTTTAGGTAGTTTGTTGTACCAGTATCATGAACTATTTTATTTTCCTGTGGTTTTATTGCTGTATAACAGTGATCATTGTTTATCGAAGATAGTAAATCATTATGTACATTTCCACAGCTAGTACCACAATCGTTATTAGTCTTGTCATTCTTAAAAAAATATATAAATATTAAGTCAATGACTAACAGGTATTATTTAAATTACAGTGTATTCATATGGTATTGGCTATATTTACTACACTTATTGATCCATTTTTAACTGGTATAGGAATGGCACCATTACACAGCTTAGCTCTTTTTAAACATACCTAGACATATAGGTACTTTTTTGACTATAACTACAATAATGATTTTAAAAGAAATAATTAAATACATACAGAATATTTGTTATTCCCATTTCCAGTGTTGTAATCGGGTAACATGATAAGTATGAATGGGTTGACTCAGTCTAGTGGCGAGTAGTGCGTGTATGAGAACTGTCTGGTTCTCACGGACGCCTACCCGACGCCTACGAGACGCTGAGCGAACACATTCCGAAAGGCTCGGGACAGACCATGGGGACAGCCCCGCCAGCTAGAGTCAGTCGAGTCTGGTCAAAAGAGTGAGTAACACACGTGTTACTAAGCAGAGCATCCTTTATAGTTTATTACAGAGCCTCATATAATTTTTATCAGAACCTCTCATAATAATAGTTTTTTTATTATATATATCAGTTTTTCAATATTTAATTTATTAAATCAGTAATAGTGTTATCATTATATACATTAATTCTTTAGTGTTCAATACAATAAATCGGTAATCTTATTTATAAGCAAACTGTGTGTTATTTTATTTTATGCCAACACCTACGGTTTTACATCATTCGACGGTGGACCACACTTCATTGGTGGCAGCGGTGGGATCTCTAAAAGGGAAAAATTGTCGCAATTCATTTTGCGACAGTGCAATTTTGGAGATCGCTAAAGAACTTATGTGAACTACCGCCGTCTGGGTTCAACTGGTTTTGGTGTCAGAAAATCACAAGGAAAAAAAAAAAAAAAAAAAAAAAACGGTACGGAAAATCTATACAATAATTCGTTCAGTATTTGGAAGCACGGGTGTCCACCAGAGGTATATATAGCGCACATATTATATATACGAGTAATATAGTTTAATATATTGTCATTTTGATATTAAACACACCGCCGCCAGCATTGTCGTAACGGCGTGTCATATTATACATCCGATCGATTTGGTGTAATATATAAATATATACGTGGGCGTATTTTATATACATCTATATACTTTATATCAACGGACGAGCGCGTCGGCATCATCGTCCCGCGCCGCCGTCTAGGCAACCCGTTCACGTTGTTCATACGATTTATAAAATAGTGTTAATTCGTTCAATACGCGGCGCCATTATATTCGTGGTTGAGTGTCGTATATAATATTCTTAATATCATACGCGCCGCCGCCGGTACGTAGTAGCTGTGAAACAGCGCTCCGCACACACCGACAAAGACGACCTTTGTCGTCGTCGTCGCCATCGTCGCCGTCGTCGCCGCCGTGTTACACAGTGTCACCGTCAGGGAGGAGTCTTCGTTCCAGTACGCGCCGTCGCCGCACAAGTAGGGGCAAAGTCAACGTCGCCAGCCAGTGGGTCAACGTCGCCGAGCAGTGGGTCAGTGGAGCAATTCAATTATATTCACGCGGTAAACAATAATAATCGAGTATCAACACCATCATAATGCAACAGTATTTACTATACATCGTTTCGTAAGTTTTTATTTATAATTACTTGGGGCAATTAAATTATCTGGTACTTATTTCTTTAGTATAATAATTATTATTAGTATTCTTTTTCAAGTTATCTAGTATTGCTAGGATTGTCTTGCTAATTTTTCAAAAAGGGAGTTAATCCTAATTTAGTGGGATTTATTAATGTATTGGAATATTCTATTCTTGGGATTTTCTTTAAAAAAAAAAAAAAATAATAATAATTAGCTTCAGTTTATTTAATTTATCTATCTAATAATCGGGCCTTTTAGCTAGTGCATGTCGAACTCAGGGTCAAATGATGGCATTGGTGGAGATTTAATAGATTTGGACAGCTTTAGTAGTGGGTCGTCTAGTGGAGAATTGTATGTACCAATTAGTGGTGTCCTACGAAGGGCAGGGGATCCGAACGGACGAACTGTTAGGGTCAACTAGGTATTTACTAAGAAGTCAAAGGACCAAGCCACACACAGAACCTCAACCAATCCAACATTCAGAGCATACAGAAAATCAACAAAATTCAGAGCCTCCAGAGCATCAACAAAACACAGAGAATCCAGAAAATCAACAACTTTCAGAACTTTCAGAAAATCAACAATACTCAGAACCTCCAGAGCATCAACAAAACACAGAGAATCCAGAAAATCAACAACTTTCAGAACTCTCAGAAAATCAACAATACTCAGAACTTCCAGAGCAACGTGGCATTTCAAGAAATCCGAATAGTTCCAGAGATTCTGAAAATCTAAGGCAGAAAGTCAGCTCAAGTCCTCTGGGCTCGAGACTAAATTTACAGGACTCAACAATAACACAAGTTTACGAGAAAATGGACGGTACTCAAGCATCAGTATCAACGGATGATTCAAGCCAAGTGGGCTCAGGACCAAATGTCAATAGATCCTCTACGAGCGTAGAACAAGCACTCAGGTTACTACCAGTTTTCGATGGGACAAGTTCAGAAGAAGTACATCGATTTCTTAGGGCATGTGATTTTGCAGTCAGAATCATTGACCCAGGACAAATCAGCTTATTGGTGCAAGGGATGACTGTTAAATTGTCCGGGAGAGCGTTACGGGCAATCAGGTATAAAGAAATCGAGACTTATCGGGATTTCCGGAAAGCGATCGTCGAAATGTCAGACAAGAAGAAATTGCTACCACAATTACAGATGAAGATGCTCACATGCAAAATGAGTTCAGGTGAAGGGGTACAAGATTATCATGATAAGATGGAGCAACTCATGCACGATTTAATCGATGCAGCCATGGAAAGTGGAGACTACATAAATGGGGAGGATATTGATAAGCTATTGCGCAATCAGATACTCAACGCGTTTATAAGTGGGATGCCAGAATCGTATCGAATTCTCCTTAAAGCTAGAGGTCCCAAGAACCTCAGGGAAGCTTTGGCATATGCACTAGAGGAGGAAACGGAAGAAAACCTTGCCAAAGAAACTCAGCAACTATTCAGTAATAAAAAAAACTCGAAGGATCAACAGTCTCAGCCCTCAAAAGCAAATCATACCGTGTTCAAGCAGAAGGACAGTGGCAAAAGCAGCAACATTAGTAAGGGATGTTTTAAGTGTGGGCGAACTAACCATTTTGCCAGGGAATGCAGAGCGTCGTCATGGGATCAGGAGAGATTCAAATCCAGTCAGCAGAATGGGCAGCAAAATAACTCGAAAACTCCCACAAAAGCAGTATTAGTTTGCAGATATTGTAAAAAGGAAGGACATGAATTAGAAGTATGCCGAAAAAGACAATATGTAAATAGTAAAAGGCAACAGGGTGGAAAAGAAGCTTCAACAGAACAACAAAATGCGGGAAACGGAGGGGAACCGAATCCGAGCAGCGCACGATCGGTTCAGCAAATCCAGAGCGCTGTATTGAGTCTGCAGCGACCTTCCACTTCTCAGCAAGACTTGTAAATAATTCCACGTGTCTCAAAATTAAACAGTGTATTCAAGAAAATGTAAGATTGATAGTCGATACCGGGAGTGATGTAAATATTATCAAACTATCAGAACTAAGGAAGGATTTATTGGTGGATGAGAACATAATATATGAGCTAAAGGGTATTAATTCTCAACCAGTTTACACCATAGGATCAGTCGCTTTAAGGGTCCAACTTGGTACGAAGGAAGCAACTGTGAAGTTTCAGGTGGTCCATGACAATTTTCCGATAGTGGAAGCAGGAATCTTGGGCGCACCGTTCTTCAGAGAAAATGGTATTAATATCAACTTCAGAACCTCTACTCTGTCAACAGAACACACAGAAAATCCAGAGTCTCCAGAATCTCCAGATTTGCCAAAAACCCTAGTCATCCAACCACGATCGGAAACGCTGGTGCCCATCATGACAGACAAGGCAGATGACATAACTCTAATATTTCATGCACAGACCATCGGGGAGGAGAGAGTATTACTATTAGGGAATGTCGTTAACTCCGTTCGCGATGGTCAGATATTGGTTCCCGTGGTGAATCCCTCAGGGAATTCCATCGAATTCCTCCCACCTCAGCTAGCAAAAGTGCAATATGACCTCTTTGAAGGGGCAAGAGTACACCTCTGTTCTGAATCAGCGGAGCAGTCAAATAAGGAAAATCGGATGAAGAAGCTCGCACAGGTTATCCAAACAGATCATCTTAACCATGAGGAGCGGGCCAGTCTATGGGGAGTATGCAAGAAATATCAGGACTTATTCCACCTCGAAGGAGATGCTCTCCCATTCACTACAGCAATCCAACATGACATCAAGACGCAAGCGGGAGCAGCTCCAGTGAATATCAGACCGTATAGACTTCCATACGCCCATAGAAAAGTTATAGTAGAGCAGATGGAAAAATTGGAAGAAGACGGAATCATCCAGCCTTCAGAATCTCCATGGAACGCACCTTTAGTGGTAGTCCCAAAGAAACCCGATGCTAGTGGAAATCCACAATTCAGAGTTTGCGTAGACTTCCGTCGGCTCAACCAGCTAACCATCGGAGATGCGTTTCCAATTCCTCGAATTGACGAGATCTTAGATCAGCTAGGACGCTCCAGATATTACACTACGTTGGACCTCGCCAGCGGGTACCATCAAGTCCCGATTCGTCCGCAGGATCGTGAGAAGACCGGATTTTCCACAGACAAGGGCCACTTCGAGTTCATCCGAATGCCCTTTGGATTAAGCGGAGCACCTAGTACGTTCCAACGTCTGATGAACGCTGCATTAACAGGCCTCAACGGCATCAAAGCGTTTGTGTACCTAGACGACATAATCATCTATGCAGCGGATCTTACAGAACATGAGAGCAGATTGGAAGAAGTATTTCAGCGACTTCGGAAATTCAGCCTCCAACTCCAGCCAAGCAAATGTCAATTCCTCAGACGTGAAGTAGTTTACCTTGGGCATCTGATAACGGACACTGGTGTAAAACCAGATCCGGCGAAAATCAGTTGTGTTCGAGATCATCCGGTACCAAGGAACCCAACTGAGATAAAGCAATTTCTCGGACTCTCTGGGTATTATAGAAGGTTCATAGAAAAATACAGCCAGATAGCCAAGCCGTTAACAACATTATTAAAGAAGGGACAACCTTTTGAGTGGACTGCAGAATGCCAGGCAGCATTTGAGACGCTCATCCAGAAGCTCATTCAAGCTCCAATACTTCAGTACCTCAACTTCGAGGAACCATTTATTTGACAACCGATGCGAGTCAGTATGCAATTGGAAGTGTCATTTCTCAAGGCCAGGAAATAGGGCAAGATCTACCTATTGCATATGCATCACGTACGCTAAACAAGGCGGAGCAAAACTACAGTACCACGGAAAAGGAACTGCTAAGCATTGTATGGTCAGTCAAGCACTTTAGACCATACCTACTGGGCAGACAGTTTAAGATTTACACAGACCATCAGCCACTTACGTGGCTATTTAATGTTAAGGATCCTGGATCCAGGCTCATGCGGTGGAGAATCAAATTGTCAGAATATCAGTACGAAGTGGTCTATAAACCCGGTGCCGCAAACACAAATGCAGATGCACTCAGCCGTATGGGGCGAATCATGATGAACAGAACATTGAACCCAGTTACCCGAGTTAGTTATGATACCTACTTGCAACTAATAAAAGGCAAGTCAATAGTCAATAATAGGGTAAAAGAGGAATCGGGAGATTTATTCGACGCACCATCAGACTACAGCCTCGCACATTGCATATCCCAGGACGTGAAAATGAGCCAGGGCACGGCCCTCATGTTTCGCAGGAAATTTGGCAATGTGGAGATTTTAAAAAGTCAACACCCCAGAGTCCATGAAGTGTTGTACATTCGTCAAGAAAATCGATACATCCTGTATATGGTAACGAAACCAAAATATTGGCAAAAACCATCTTTGGAGGATATGTTCCTGACTTTACAGAGCCTCAAATCGGTATGCATCGAGCTCGATATTGACAAACTAGCGATGCCCCGTATTGGCAGTGGGATAGACCAACTTGATTGGTCTGCCATCCGGACCATGATTCGGTTTGTATTTAAGGAGATAGATATCAAAATCCATGTTTATTCTCTAACAGAGTTAACACACGCGGAAAAATTAGAGATCATCGCAGAGCATCATTCCAGCCTACTAGGAGGACACCGCGGTATAAACCAAACCGTAAAGCGCATTCAAACACAATTTAACTGGGAAGGATTGGAAGATAATGTGAAGGAATATGTGTCCAAATGTCCATCATGCCAGATAAACAAAACGTGTAACAAGAACGTCAGGCAACCAATGGTCATAAGTACCACGGCCACCGAACCTTTCGAGAAGGTATTTATCGACGTGGTCGGGCCCTTACCGAGAACACATAGCAATAATGCCTACATCTTAACAATGCAGTGTGACCTCACGAAATTCTCCATGGCTAGTCCAATGGAAAATCATGAAGCCAACACTGTGGCGTATCATTTCGTAACCTCTTGTGTATGTCTCCATGGAATACCAAACATGCTGGTTAGTGATCAAGGCACAGAGTTTTTAAGCAAGATCTTAGCCGAGACATGCAAACTGCTGAAAATAAAAAAATGCAATACATCCCCTTACCATCCGCAAGCTAATGGAGCTCTTGAAAGAAGCCATAGAACTTTAGGGGAATATCTGCGACATTTCGTTGACAAAGATCAAACAAATTGGGATACGTTCATTCCATATGCCATGTTCGTATTCAATTCCTCAGAACATCGTTCCACAGGGAAACAACCCTATGAACTATTGTATGGTCGCACTGTGACAATGCCAAACTCGTTCACAAAACCCCCAGAACCTCGATACAATTATGAAGATTTCCATGTAGAATTG
>CARXXK010001812.1:0-13094 GCA_949089665.1 Macrosiphum euphorbiae
AATTGAAGACCTTGGGGCAACAACGAGACATGCCTTTTTTTTTGAAATTATTCAACAGACAAAAAAAACATTGTAAATTCTAAAAAAAAATTAGAATTTCTTCAAAAATAGTAGATTTTAGTTATAGGGTACATACAACATAATATGCACTATAAAAGATAGTGCTTAACTTTTAATAATAAGTTAAGGGGAAGCAATAAAAACTTGTTTGGACCTATCTTGTTGTTGCACCGTAATGCAAATTTGCTTGGACATATCTCGTTGTTGCACCAACACAACAGCAATACATATTATAACTCCATATATAACAGTCGGACATGTCTCATTGTTACATCAATCGATGCAGATTTTTTTGATGTGTAAACATCTATGCTATCGGTTTGTAGTACGACCTTCTTGGGGAATCGAGCGTCAGGCGTAAGTCATGTAGATGTGACTGCTTGAGTGTGTGTGTCGTCGCCATAGCGCTAAAATCATCGCAGAACCAATAAACCAGGCGAGTTGCTTATCTATTATTTTCTTTGTTATTTTCACAAGTCTGGTAGGTGCGAACGCGCTCTGGTACAGTCGTCGGCCGATTCATTATTATTTATTATTCTCGTTTACGTATACGCGCGAAACCGTGTTTGTATCGTATAATATGTATTATACAAATTCCCACTCAAACCATGACATTATATTCCCCAATCAAAGTCGTACTACAGCTAAGATGTTTACACATCATTCGTGAGTACAAAGGCACTCACATTTTCGTATACAATGATATGATATCATTGAATTCAAATTTAAAACAACCGATTATACAGTTACCAACTTGTAACCTACTGTGCAGCAGAGCGACATCCACTTACCCGCTTTTTTTTTATATATTTTATGAAAAAGTGATTTTGGCCAAAATATGGATATGTCTCGGTGTTGCCCCAAAGTCTTCAATTATGATTTTGATTTTTTTTTGGCATTAACATGTAAAGTTTACATTGTAAACCGATATTTTAAAAACTTTTAGGTACCTACACGAAAACCAATTGTAGTAAAAAAATATTTTTGGGTGGCACAAAAACGTATAAAATAGTACAAATGTTGGTATAAGTCACCTGGGTGTGCCATAGATATTATAATATTATTCCAATCGTTCGATCGGGACTATAGCCACATTATAATTTTAATGTATTATGAATTTGTTGAGATCAATTGAAAATTAAAATATAAGGCAATTAATATAACTGACAATGCACCTAACCTTGTAGCAGCATTAAGAAAAGTTCCTGATGGATGTACCTGGCAACATTTAAGATGTGTAGCGCACTCATTGCAACTTGCAATAGTCGATGCCAAAAAAAGTACATCTAACTTAGATACCTACACTTTTAGTAGCTTGTAGGTCAATTGTTGGCCATTACAAGCGAAGTTCAAAGGCTAAGGCGAGGCTTTTCGAACTTCAAAAAAAAAGAAAATATGGCTCCACCATTGAAGCTCATCTAAGATGTTAAGACTCGTTGGAACTCTGAGTATTTAATGCTTCAACAGCTTTATGAATTGAAAAGATTTATTTCGGCTAATTTGTTCGAGTCTAAAAGTACAATTGATAATTTAACAAGGGATCAATATTCAACAATTGAAGGTTTGTTGTGTGTACTAAAACCGTTATACAAGGCCACAAATGATTTATGTAGCTCTTCCTTCCCCACAGAAGAGAGCATTATTTTTTATTTGCATAATATAATTGAAACCTTAGAGAACTACATCAAAATCACTCAAACCTAAAAGTTCGCACATTTGCATCTAAAGTAAGTATTGGTATTTCACATATACTTCACATTTTCTTTTGTTTAAAGAAAATACAACTTTATTATTATGTATGGTAGTTGATCCACGACTAAAAGCTTCTTTTTTGAATGAACATCAAGTACAAAATTTGAAAACTGCTATGAAAAACGAAATTACTAAATATCAGTTACCTTAGAACCAATTAATATAAATACTATTCCTGAATAGTATTATTATAGAAATAATAATATAATAGTATAATATACTATATATTATAAAATACTTGTATTATATTATCTAGTATCTACTATTTAGTATTTCATTTTAGATTCTGAGTGGAACGATGAATGTATTGATTTACAATGATGTGTGTTTTTTTTTTATTTGTTTCTGTCATCACCTTTTAGGACAGTAAATGTGCTTGGATTTTCTTCAACAGTATCTTATCTGATAGAAAAGTGAATCTAGTTGGTACTTTGGGGGGTCAAAAGTAAAAATTTCTAGTAATTTTCAAAAGCACCCTGAAAAACAAAAGAAAATTAGAAAAAACGGGAATTTTTAGGCTAAATTGATTTTACACAAAATCGATTTTGGTTTTTGTTGTAACTCCAAAAAAAAATGAACGTATATACATGAAAATTTCACCGGTTGTTTATATTTCCATTTTCTATACACGATAACGTTTTCCAAATAATTTAAGTTATTTTGAGCTCTTTACGGACATTTTCAGTTTCCATTTTTTTTCTATAAATATCAATAAAATTTTATTTGTTGGGTACAAAAGTTTGAAAATTTAATAGAAGGCTCCTAATATATTGTTTCAGAGACAGATGAAAAATACTAAAAATCCTTAGTCACAGTTTTTCTTTAAAAGCATTTAAAGTTCAAAAATTGACAAAATACCTAAAATTACTAAAATTTGCAAATTATTTTGAGTTAAGAATTCGTAAAAATTTTTCTTTTAATCTAAGATTTGAAAATGTAATACAAGATTACTCATAAGATTTCCTACATTTATCAAAAAAAAAAATTCTATAAGAAAGTCAAATTAAATTTTTATGAGCGTTTGAAATTCATATTTTTACAACATTTGATATTCACCTCGATTCTCATGTAACGATTTTCTAATTTCGTTGAAATTAAAAACGAATGACTGTAGATCTTTGAAAATTTCACTGAATGTTTATTTTATCAATTCCCATTCACCATATAATTTTGAAAATATTTTGACTCTTTTTGAGCTGTTTACGGACGGCCATTTTCAGTTTTAAATTTTCCTATAATTGGATTCACAACACATAAATCAGGAGTTACGTTTAGATGCGTGACAAGAAAATGTTAAGATTAAACAAGATAATATGAACAATCGCTTGGGCTGAGTTCTAGCTTTGTATATCGGAAAAGTAATAGATGACCGAAGGATAGAGATTTCAAGATTTAGGCGTGAAAGTGGTGGCTACAAAAATCATTTACATGAATAACCAGATAATGGAATTATACTGGTCAATGGCACCTGTCACAGTTGACTTTTTTTCTGGTAAAATAAGAGAATATTCAATTGGGGAGTCAAATATACAGGCCAAACAAATTGTGGCTTAGTCCAGCATTTTCCTGAATCCCGATTGTGAGGCGAACACAGTTATATTTGTCATTAGAAATGACGGTGCTATTGTCAAAGCCAATAAAAATTAGACCTAGCGAAGGAAATAACTGTAAACTATGGCCCACATTATTCGGACGAAACAACGAAGAATGTTTGTGTCATTCCTGTGAAATTAAACACACAGGACATATTATCGAGAAAGTTAACATGGTGCAGGTTGCATAATTTTGAATTCAGACTGCGGTGAAGAAGACTCAGAAACCGTACCCAGAGAAATTATATTTACATGCAACATGGGTTGACAAATTTGTTTGTACAAATGTTCACACATTGCTTCACTATGGTTCCAATTCATGCATGTGAACAATGCGATAGGATTTTCAACCGAAAAGATAAACTACTACGACATATCAGTAAACTGTTCATCTCAATGTGAAGCATTCTTGTGATATATGAGGTCGCCAATTTAGCACAACTCATAACAAAATTAGACACATCGACAAGATTCATAACAAAGGGGATACCACAGTCATTCGACGTTTTCTTGCAAACAAAACCTACAATACCATGATAACTTAAACCACACTATCTTAAAACCGTATAATATGTGTAGTGTATATATTATGTATACCATATATATGTGTAAGGAATGCAATCAAGGATTTAAATCACCTAAGTGCCATAATATTTAATAAATACAGTAAACCATATTTTATTTATGCGGTAATTTATGTATCACCTGGGCATATAATTCTTTTCAAATCAATTCAAGTAAGTATACAGTAAGGTTAAGTTTTGCGCCTAGTATGTAAAATACCTACCCATAAATAAATATATATAAATAAAAGAAAAATTTAAAGGCCATTCAGTTTAAAGAAGAAATAAATAATTGTGATAACTAGGGAAAGGATTTCAATTTAAATAAATATTTTTATGTAATAATAGCATCGGAAAGTTTTCGATATATGTATACGTTTCATTTAATTTCAAGTAATCTGATGCTAATTTTATTTTAAATATTTTTAAATATTTTAGAATAATTAAATATTTTTAAATATTTTAGAATAATTAAATTTTTTTACAAATAAATACATAAATTATGTAATATTGTAGAATTTCCGTGTATATTTTAATTATTTTACAAATAAATATACGTATTCTGTATTATTGAAGAATTTCCATTTTTATTTTAGTATTTTGCGATACGATTAGGTCTCTGTTATGTACACTATTGACATCAAAAAAAATATTTTTAAAAGCGCCAAGTCGTATACAAACATTTAAAGATATGTACCCGGATTTAACTCTACCTCCCGAGCCTATTATAACTCGATGGGGTACGTGGTTATCAGCTGTATTATATTATTCAAATAACTTTGAAAAGATTAGAAAAGTTGTCTTAAATTTAGATCCCGAAGCTGCAATAGCAATAAAAAAACTGTTGAGCTCATAGACAGTAAAAATTTGCAAAACAATTTAGCATTTATTTCGACTAATTTTGGATTTTTGGTTGATACTATTTCAAAATTAGAAACTTCTAAAATGCCACTAACGGAGAGCTTAGAAATAGTTGATAATGCCATAAAGCAATTAGAACGGGTTCCTTGAGAAATTGGAGTTTTGACCGATTCAAAATTAAAAAATGTATTGGAAAAAAACACAGGTTTTAATACTGTAATGTCAATAAGAGACATACTATTAAACAAAACTCCAAATAACAAATATTCAGAAATTGAATACACTCCAAAAGAAATAATGTGTATGAAATATGCACCTGTCACGTCCGTTGATGTGGAGAGGTCATTCAGCCGTTACAAAGCAATGTTAAGACCGAACCGCCGCCACTTTACATTTGAAAATTTCAAGCTATATGTTGTTCCTAACTGTTTCCCACATGAAGACTATGATGAATCAGAATAGATTTTTAATTTTTTTATATTTTTAATTAATTATTTAATAATTCTATGTTATTTTCAATTTAAATATTTAAATATTATGCATTTATAAATAAATATTTATTAAGTAATAAACAAATATATATTTAAATATTTTTAATTTTATACTAAATTAAAATCCGTTCCCTAGTCATAACACATAGCAAAATTAGACACATCGACAAGATTCATAACCAAGAACTTACGTTGTACTTAACAATTTATTGTTCGACAAAATTAAGTCATGAACTCATGACTAGGTATGATTATATATTTATAGGATTATGTTTGTAAATGAGATATTTTTTATTTGTGCATTCGAGTAAGTTGTTTTCAGGGAAGTATTTAAGGGGAACATGGTCAGCCCTTTTTATGCGAACCCGGACATTTCGCCGCGACCGTTTCGCCGCGACCGTTTCGCCGCAGACCGTTTCGCCGCCGGACCATTCGCCGCTACCGTTTCGCCGCGAAGGGCTAACCTCCCCACAAAATATTAATAATACCAATTATGTACCTACCTATCATTTAATATAGGTATAACAATAGGCATTAGGTACAAAGATTATACAATTTTTTCAAACCTCACCCACCCGAATATTTCATGCGTTTGTCCCCGATTATCACATTTTTGATTTTGAAACATAAATTTCGATATATTTCTCAATTAAAATCAGATACATTTTATCACCCCAGCTTTAATTTCCGTTTGTAATAAAAGAAGAAATTAATAAGGAGGCTGAGCAAGTTAACGGGATAAGTTTTCAGGTTTAAAAATTTTAATTTATTAGCCAAGATATATATTATTATTGAATTTTTTTCATGTTTGCAGGTTTAAACATTTTGAAAAATCGTACGGACATAATATTTTATAAATATATAATTTAATTGTTTTCATGTTTTCAGGTTTAAAAATTTTAATTTAAGAAAATTTAAAAGAAAAACGTAATGACATAATACCTATATATAAATGTATTTTAATTGTTTTCATGTTTTCAGAATGATTATTGTTTCATGTGTTATTATTGATGATAATATAGACAATGCGATGATCAAGTATACGATACGATGAATGAGTATACAGTATTTATTGTATTATTGTTGAATTGTTTCATGTGTTTATGTGTTGGAAAATTCTAAAAAAAAGTATAGTCATAATATTTTATGTACAGGTGATTGATTAAGCGTAAAACACCCATTATCTCAAAAAGTATTAATGTTTTTAAAAATATTTTTTTACATAGTTTAAAATTGTAAAAAAACAACGTTTTTATTAAAATATAAATTTTTTAAATATTTTTTATCCTTATAATTTTTTAAGTTTTTTACTTTTTGAACGACAACATAGAGTTTTAATTTCATATTCCAAAGCAGAATATTTTCCTAAGTATTTTGATGCATAAAAATCGAATTTAGGACGAGTTATCAGCCAAAATATCTGTTATTATAATTAAGTAATTTATGTAAGCCCCTAGCAGTTAAAAATTAGTATAATATTCTCAATCTCTAATTTGTAAAACAGATAATTTGAAACCTTTTAAAAATCTCAAGTGATCTGTGGTGTTAAAATTATATATTAAGCTCCTTACAGTTAAAATTAGTATAAGTACCCAATCCTTAACAACACAGATCATTTGACCACCCTTACCTAATTCGGGAGGTTGGCTGGGGTTGAGGGTGGCGGCGGCGAATAAAGGTCCACCGTGACGAGGTGTTGCCGCTAAGCAGTGGTAGGATCAGTGGCAAAGCTACTGATTCAAATTCACTTGCGACCAAGAGAAAGTATCTTTAAAAAAAATGGAATAGCTCCACCGGGTGGTTTTAAGGGGGGGGAGATAAAATTGTAAATATGTAACCTTTGTACCTTTATCCACCTTTATCCAGTATCATCAAATTATACCTAATAAGCTTGTAAGCTACTATCCATCAAAGGCAAGAGGATACCACAATCATTCGACGTTTTCTAGCAAACAAGACCTACAATACCAAGATAACTTAAACCACACTATCTTAAAACCGTATATGTGTAAGGAATGTAATCAAGGATTTGAATCACCTTATTTGCTACATATACATAGAAAATCACATAAAAAACGAACGACTAAGAAGCAGGAATACGATGGGAACTATAGCATGTGACATGAATTCGATGGTACAATTATTTGTATCATGTGTTTTTGGATTAGAAAATTTAAAAAAAAATTGTAAGTTCCATAATATTTTATAAATATAAAGGTAACGATACGGTAAACCATATTTTATTTGTGTGGTAATTTATGTATCACCTGGGCATATAATTCTTTTCAAATCAATTCAAGTAAGTATACAGTAAGGTTAAGTTGTGCGCCTAGTATGTAAAATACCTACCCATAAATAAATGTACATAAATAAAAGAAAAATTTACAAGGCCATTCAGTTTTAAGAAGAAATAAATAATTGTGATAACATATTGGACTACACTTCTATTATCGTCATGTACCTGTAAGTCTACAGACTTCATATGTATTTTATTGTTTTTAATTTTAAATTTATGTTTAATAATAATTTTGATGTTGTATTCAAATAAATAATATGATAAATGAACATATATTAATATTTCTGATTTATATAATTTCAAATATTAATAACGCTATGAAAACCTTCCTACTGAGTAGACGATATGATAAATGAGTTTGGCCTAAAACAATTATCATGCAGCAAAATTGAGGGAAATAAAGCCAAATAAATATAAATTTGATTATTATAGAGCAAGAGTACTATATCAACAAATATTCATAAGTTACTCATTTTGTATTTTTTCTAAATGTTGGCTAGTATAATAATAAATATACGTTTCTATACTGCTTCTAGTTAAGGTAAAAACTTAACTCTTTCAAACACAAACATGATACGAATAAAATAAAAATCATATTATTTACCATGTTCAAAGTATAAGTATGGACTTGAGAATAATAGAATAATAAATTATAGAAACATTATTTTAAATTGTCGATCTTTAGCTATAAAATTGAGATTAATATGATTGAGATATATTATTGAAATATGGTCACCACTCACCAGCACTCGGTAGGTTGTCGGAAATCAACGATTTTACGGTTCGACAACAGAACGCCTCACCGAGATGCATTTATAAATTAACGAATGTCAAACGACTTTGCACACAAAAACTATTTTAACCTCACCAGGCCTATATTATTATTTAATATTTATATTTAATTATTATTTTAATTTTTTAACATTTCCCGCAATCTGTTTACTATATTATAATATTATAATGATTAGGCAACAGTTCAATGGAATTATTACCTATAGCCCCCCTGATTATGATTTTGACTCCCCAACAATATTCCTTATTGATTTAGATAGGCTGTCTATGGGTTATTTTAAATTAATAGTTTTGCATCCCCAGAATTTTCACCTTATTTGCGCCTATACTTATACGATATACAATATTCATACCATTATGTAAATAAAAATGCTATTATTCAGCACATTTCAGACGAATTATATTATTGTTATTAGAGTTTGTTCATTTGTAATTCGAACGTAATTCGAGACGTTTACACTTTCCATACACGTTGATTATAATAATAATAATAACACTATTATTATGGCTGGAACGCGTAGCCGAAATACGCACTTGTCATCCCGATAATTATGTATATAATATATCGACCTCGTCGCGACGATTGGAATAATAATATTATCTCTGGTTGAGATATATTAATACACACACAATAATAATAATGTATTTGGGAAAATAATAATTATGATCCCAGAAAAGAAAAAAGCGCTATATAGGTATTCAAAAAAAAAAATTTGGGAAACGGGAATACCAGTATTTGACAAAAACAATTTAGTTGTAATTATTTTATCAAAAATAAATAACCACATAGACATACCTTCCAACATCAAATTTTGAAAAAAAATCTATCCAATTGTACATTAGTTAATCATATAAAAAATGTTTTTTCCCGGTTAAAAAATACTTTGCCCCCTTCCTCTACGGCCAATTATAAATATTAAAGTGGAATGTAATAAGAATACGCAGATGCTAACTGGGTAGGTATCTACAAAAAAAGAGTGCAGTGATAAAAAAAATGGTTCTATGCCACTGTCTTTGTTGGATTATAATATCAGCTATAATTAATAATTTCGGATTACAATAACTGCAATCATATGAGTCAAGTTGTATAAATATTATTGAAAAACCACTAAAAACAAACTAAATTATTAAATTACAAAATTAAAAATTACCTACTAATGACTAAATTTATAATTAGTATTGTTAAAACCTATAGGTACCCATAGAGTAAGCGTACATAATTGTATATTGGTATTTTAATAAAAGTAAATGATATTTATCTAAGCAAATTGTATTTATATGAATTAATCAAGCTTACATTTTTTTGTTTATGTTATTCATATTTTATTCATACTTCACCCCCTCCCTTCGCCGTTGCAATATTGTTTGTTTAAATATTTTTTTTAATTTTAGCCATCTTGATGACTCAAGATGGCTAAAATTAAAAAAAAGAGTATATTGTAATAGTACAGAAACTAAAAAACTAATAATTGATCCAACTGGTTCAATATTGTAAAACCATTTCATAAATTTGGTATTTAAAAGACAAAATCGATTTATTTATACGAAGCATTTGTATATGACAAAAATAAAAATAAAAACATTACTGTCACAAGTATGGTTATATCTAATCATGTATTGACGATAATATTAAAGGAAACCAATTTACCTATATTTTGCATGATTGAAAGTGAATAGTTATAGTTATTTACAATGCAGAAGTACCAAGTACAAGTACGGTATAGTACCGAAAAGTCTGAAGTATAAAAAGTCCACTGTGAAAAAGGTAAAATCTAAATGTTTTTTTTGTTTTGAAATAACTAGTTGGTCGACTAAGTATTGCTTTATTTATTATTCCCTAATATCAATGCAATTAATTACATATTATCATATTAATGTTAAAACTTGTATTTTATTCGTAGGTACCTAATGAATAAAGTAATAAGCATATATACTTAATAGGCGGAGCCAGAAGTATTGTTTAGCGTATGCAGAATCTAAATCAGCCGACTAAAATTATAGGGAGTGGGTAGGGGGGTTAATCCCTAAAATCCCTATTTTCGGATATTTTATAGGTCACCGTTATTGTTTTTTTTTTGTTATTTACAAATTGTAAGCGACATGTATATACAGTAATTTGTTTAATGTTTCAGAGTTATACCAAAAACCATCATTGATTTTGTCAAAAACTGATTTTACGTAAAAATTTCCATTTTTCCTCAATTTTTATGTTGTCTTTTCCCGGCGATTAATAACTGTTGGGAATTCGAAATTACTACCTCCCGAATGCACCAACTACATTCACTTTCCCATCAAACAATATAATGTTGAAGAAAATCGAATCCGTTTTACTGCGCCAAACAAACGGTGGTGACAGCCACAAAAAAAAAAACATATCCTTGTAAAATTAATATATTCATCGCTCAGTTCAGAATCCAAAAAAATTGTGCCTATGTATTTTTAATTAATGACGCTGTATGGCCATATCATATGCAATGCGAAAATTCCAAGTAGGTACTCAAACAAATTATTAACAAAATAAAAAAAATTGTACTAATGTATTTATAATATTACACTATTGTCTGACCGCCACCTAAATGTATCAAAAATGTTCCGCCCGGGTTGACCCGTTGCCCCCCCCCCCTCAAATACGGTCCTGCCTATAACCAAGAGTTTTTCTCAGTGAGGCCCAGTAATCGTCATGGTATACATTTAAACAAAAAAAAAAAAAAAAAATTAAGGTGTTACGCGGAAATATTATGGAAGAAAAGTGCCTATACGTAGGTATTAAACTTTGTATGATGAAACGAAAACTTTGACCGTTCAGGCTCGCCAAGTCAACTGCCCGTGGCAATAATACACGTTTAATTCAAGTCCTAAAATAATAAACGAATACAGACTTACGCTTAACAGTGGATTAGGTTAAACATTAATTTATTATTTCTGTTTTTTAATTGCGAATAAATAAGCTATAAATATAGTTCGAGAATTGATCCCCGTGAATGTTTTTCAAATACCATAAAAAATACTCTTTGTTGAAAATATTAAAAACATTATTCAATACGTCTTAAAACAGTATACCTATCTTTGTACTTATCATATAATATTTCAGTATTTGTTTTTAAATTTAAAATACATGGTTTACTGCAATTGGTTTTTATTTTATTTTGTCATAACTGTGGACAATATGTTCTCTTTTGAATATTAACTTATTATTTTTAAACTAGCATCCGAGTTAATATTTTGATTTACTTTTTCAGATTAAAATTTTAAATTCTTAGGTTTAAACCCAAGTGCAGCTCCACTAAAATAAGTGCAATTCCACCATACCCGATATTTATAAATATGAAAACAGACTTACCTACGCTTAAACTTCGACTCTTCCGACAAAACCTATGAGACTTGCAGTACGCCGTCGCCGAAGAAACAACTAGCAGGCTGTCTTCATCCGTCTCGATTCGAACTGAAACTTGAATAGGTAATTTATTGTATGAAAATAACCTGAACGTAACGAAATGTGTGAGGTTGTGTTATAAGTTATAACTTAAATATATAATATTATATACTGTTTGACGACGTCTGTTTCTAGAAGATTTTGTTTTTTTGCTCACTGAATTTATAAGAATCGTTAATGGTCTCAGACGAATGCAGTAAATGATTGGCGATTGCTATGGATACAAGGTGTATTAATATATCGATAATATATACGTTGCATGGATATAAAATATATTACTTAACCTAACTTGCCAATAATAACACTATATAATTAGGTATAATAAAATATAAAATAATGAAATGTGAACATTTTAAGAAAATTTCCTATATAAAACCCTAAAAAAAAATCGCGCTTTAACCCAAAACGTTTGACTTTGTTTAATTGCTCTGCTGTACGGTAGGTTACAAGTGGGTCACTGTAATGGATGGAGTTAAATTAGAATTCGATGATATAAAATCATTGTATACGCAGCGCCCGATTGAGACGAGCTACCGAAAAAATCTCGTCGGGCCGGTCGCATGAGTGTGACTGAAAATAAATTCATGTTTAAAATACGATTGGCCACCTATAAGCTCATCATAACTAGGGCCCGCCGGCCTGGAAGTATATTCACTAAAAAGTAAAAACTACCGAAATGTGTATGCACTTATGTGCTTAAAAACCCTGATATATGCTCTTGAATATGCTTAGGTAAATATATTTTTTTTTATTTATAAATATGAGGGGAAACCATTTTTATTTCAATCTCTTTGACTAGGTACTGATTAAAAACATTATTTAATTAATTAATATACATTTTTAAACATTACAATTTACAATCAACGATTTTGATAAATTCTCAAATATAAACGACCGACAGTTATATTATGCCAACATATTTTTGTACACCGAAAAGCCGTCAACCGAAGACGAAAGCATCATTATTGGCGATAAAGATAACTACCTATATGGCTATATTACGATAGTCGATAACTTATAGTAGTGAAATATTATATTGAGCAAATAGCAATTTAAAGACGTTAAACGCCGACATCGATTCTACATTGGCGCGCCCGTCGATCGACGTAATAAGATAAAGCAGATAAAGCTACCTGTAGTTAAAATTTATAAATACATTATATTAACTACTTGGGAAAAAATATTGTTTTTAATGTCGAATGGAAATTTGAAAAATACAATAAAATAGAATATCTAGTGAGTTCTCCCAATATA